>LBNU01030656.1:61926-73339 GCA_014162995.1 Artemisia annua | reverse complement strand
GAATTCTAGTTCAAACCTGTAAGTACCGGTTGTATTATTGCTAACTATTTTATTTCAGGTACAAATGCCATATTGAACACCAACTTTCACGTGCTCATACATACATCTCAATGCCAATGAAAGCTCGATGCAACATCACAGTCTAAAGAAAAGATTCTACGACAACAATCATGAATTTTCAACAACAAAGACAAAGAGCTACGAATGCATAACTACAACACAGTCAAAGATGTATGAGCATGTCGGAACGGAGCGAATCCATTGGAGATACCGAAAGTGACGTGTGGCGGATTACAACATCATCTCTCATTTTCACTTCAACAAAGACAAAGAACAAAGAACGATGAATCACTTCTACTACAATCATTTTGAAGACGTCTAAAGCTACAAATGTCAACAGTTAAAGTCCAAAGACAAAGACGTCAGGCAACCTCGATGACCGTGACGAACTTCTATCCTTCAACAATCCTTCATGACTGATCCTTAGGGGGAGATTGTTAGGATCATAGTTTTCAACTATTCAGTCAAGTCTCGGTCATTTCAGTCAATGTAATAGGTTGCTAGAATTATCATAATTAGCTACGTTATTTAGTTACTCGTATGGTTTAATGTTTAAGTCTAATAAGATGTCCAATGGGCCTTAAAGCCCACGACATAGTGAGATAGGGAAGAAGGGAATGTTGCCCTACTCTTCTCCTATAAATAGGACATCAACTCTTCATTGTAAAATGTTGGTTAATTTCATATCTAAAGAAAACTCTTGCTCTTTCATCTTTCATATTGTTATTAATCAACCAAGTCTAATTCTCATCTCATTTCTCTTATAAGATTACTTGTGTTTACAAACATGGTGACCTAACAGCGTGTCTTGTGTTGCTTGTTCGTCTGAATTCAACTCCTTAGGGTTATGGTGCACACCAAATTCATCTAGGTCATGGGGTATTTATAGTTTCTGTCTGAGGGTTCGATGCGGTGCATTGAATAAGTAGATGCGGCGCATTGACTTAACTTCACGTGGGGCCCAAGCTTATTATATTCTGGAATATTCATACACCGCCTTTAAATGCGGCGTAACTTGAATCTTTATGTGGCGCATGTCCTTCAGTTATCTTGGATTGTTTCTGGTGAAGTCTTGATAGTGATACGTCGTATGTCAATTGTATAATGCGGCGTATCTGGGGTAGAACGAGCTTGATCTTCTTCTTTGACCAAAGTTTCATATGTGGCGTATGGTATAATTTGATGCGGCGCATTCTTCAAAGTCAGGCAATGGTCTTCGAATTCATCTAAGTATGATATTGCGGCGTATCTGTTGAGTGAGATACGGCGCATCTTCTCGGTTTCAGTAGACTTTTGACATCTTGCTCATTTTGCTTCATAATTAGTCCAAAATCGCCAAGTTTCACCTGTTACCTGTTTTTACCTGAGAATCACTAAAGTAAACATTAAAGCACCGATTCTTATACATAATAAAGTAAAACAAGTTAAATAAATAGGATAAATGATGATGATAAGATGTACTTATTTGAGTTCATCATTCATATGCGGCGCATGGTATAATTCCATGCGGCGCATTCTTCAAAGTTAGGCAATGGTCTTCGAATTCATCTAAGTATGATCTTGCGGCGTATCTGTTGAGTGAGATACGGCGCATCTTCTGGGTTTCATTAGACTTTTGACATCTTTCTCATTTTGCTCCATAATTAGTCCAAAATCGCCAAGTTTCACCTATTACCTGTTTTTACCTGAGAATCACTAAAGTAAACATTAAAGCACCGATTCTCATACATAATAAAGTAAAACAAGTTAAATAAATAGGATAAATGATGATAATAAAATGTACTTATTTGAGTTCATCAAATATCCCCCCACTTGAACTTTACTTGTCCCCAAGTAAACCTTAGATTTAATCTTATGAAAATGTATCCTAAAAGGTATTAGCATTTATTTTTAATAATTAAGCACGTATTCATTTCATCATAATCAAACAACCAACCACTTAACGAAGTAGAAACAAAACAAAATTTTTTTTTCAATATAAAACAATTCTAAATCGTTTAGTTGCTAGTTGTGACGAATATTCTATCATAAGCTTGACAAGTATACGCATCTCCCCCACTAAAGCCAAGGAGTAACAAGTCTAAAGCGGTAAAATGGGTTAGTTGGTTAAGGGTTGATCATCCTTTTTAATCTCTATCGATCTCATATTCCAGAAAAGGCGACAAAATCACGAATACATGATCGAATCCACGACCACGATACTCGCAATTGCTCAATTCCTTAACTCGAATAGGCTAAAGATAGGACCAAGTAATCTTCACCAATAATATTATATCAAAAAGGGCGACAAAATCATAAATACATAGCCGAATCCACGACTACGATACTTAAGATTGCTCAAATCCCTAATCTCAATAAATCAAAGGTTCGGATGAAGAATGATATAGGGTATGGATAATATTTGGGATATAAATTGGTGTAAAATAAAAATAAACAAAACAAATAGATTAAAATCCTAAGTGTGGTTAATTACTTTCCCAACCATCCCATGAATAAGACTCATATCATTGAATAACTCACGCTTTTGACTCATGTAACTCACGCTTTAGGTAGACACGAATTATACTCAATAAAATCTTAAACAAAGAATAACCTTAGTTGGCGTTCCCGTAACGGCCAACTCCCATTCAATCATAAATATAATATACAACAACAAATAGTGGTGATATCTCCCACTTTACAAAACTTTACATAAGTTGGTTAAAACAAACTTCCAACTTTTTCTTCTTTCTTTTTCTTTTCTATTTTTTTGTTTTTTTTTTGACTGTGTAAAATTTCACAACTTTTTCTATCACGATTTTTCCGGATAATTTTTCCATACTTTTCATAACTTTCAGAAATAACTGTAATAGTGAAAGTAGTAAACACACGAAAAATAAACTAAAAATATACAATATGTACTTTCACTCCAATTGCATTGTGCAATTTCCCGACCTAACCAAAGATAATGAATTACGCACGCGAACACAGGTAATGTAAGGAAACACACTTTGCCTAAAGTAACTAACCACGGATTTCAATCTACAGGGTAGGCTAAGGTGTAAGGGTGTAACGAAACATTTTAACAAAGGTGTAAGAAACGAAAGGAATGGCTCTGAGGGTTTTTCTAGGGGTATCTTACTCTAAAAGTGAGAGTAAACAAAAGGGTTTATACGGGGGTTAACTAACCAGTGTAGTTAGTTAATATCACATAACATATAAAGGCTTTTTGGGTGTAATCCTAGAAATTTACCAAGTTAGACAAGTCACTCCAATTATATCGATAATACTCATTATGGTGGTCTCGAATAGTATACAAGCCAAGTTCTAAAGTTTACAAGTCACCAGCACACTAAAGTTTTTGATTTTAGGCAAAAAATAAGGTTACGTGTGCGGCTATGTAATTTAGACTTAAACAAAAACATGCTAAAAATTTTAAATTTTGATATATTAAGTGCATTTTAAGCATATTTTGAAAAAGTTTAGGACAAGTAAGTGTTCTAATTCTCCATCCCCCCACTTAAGTTAAACAACGTCCTCGTTGTTTGTGTCAAAGGTTAAAAACTGGAAAATAAAAGAATTAGAACAGAAAAACTCCCCTGATATTTGCTCGAAATGATCCTCCATTATGCGTTTACGAGCAAAAATCAACTTTCTTGTGGATGAGAACGTTTAAGCTTCATAAATGATGTTTCCACAAAAAGTGCAGGAATCTATAATACCACCTAGACTTTAACACACCTGAGTTAATGTGTTGTTGAGAGAGGAGGAATACATTTACTGCAATGCTTATAAAGAAGCTGTGGAGGATGAAGAAAAACTTTTAAAGCAAAAGTCTAAAATTACTTGGTTGAAAGAAGGTGATCAGAATACGGCGTATTTTCACAAAGTTGTAAAAGGCAGAATTAATAAGAATAGGATTGAGGTTGTTTTTGATATGGATGGCAACAAATACTCTGGTGATGATGTGCCTACTCAATTTGTGAAGCATTTTCAGAAGTTTTTAGGAACAGAAGATGATGTTCTTCCTATGGAGGACATGGACAGTTTATTTTTGAAGAAGTTAGATCCTATTATTGCTAATAACATGGTTAGACCAGTTTTGGACAGTGAAATTAAAGAGGCTATGTTTGGAATTGGTGATGATAAATCTGCTGGTCCGGATGGTTTTACGGCTAAATTTTTTAAAACCGCTTGGAGTGTGGTGGGAAGTGATGTTTGTGCAGCAGTTAGGGAATTTTTTACTTCTGGCAAGCTTCTTGGTGAATTCAATGCTAATTTGATTCACCTTATTCCTAATCTGCAAACTTTGTTGAATGTTTCAGATTATAGACCCATTGCTTGTTTCAATGTGGTCTATAAATGTATCAGTAAGGTGTTGACGAATAGACTCAAGGAAGGGCTTAATGATCTTGTTGATAGTAATCAAAGTGCGTTTATTCCAGGACGGCAGATCAATGACAATATCTTGTTGGCTCAAGAGTTCATGCGGGGCTATTCTTGGAAGAGTGGTGTAAAGAATTGTGCATTTAAAGTGGACATCCATAAGGCATATGACACGGTGAGCTGGAATTTCTTGTGGACTACTCTTATTCGCTTTGGCTTTCATAATGACATGGTTCGTTGGATCATGGTATGTCTTACTACTGCTTCCTTCTCTATATGTGTTAATAATGAAATTCATGGGTTTTTTAAGGGTAAAAGGGGTCTTAGACAGGGTGATCCTATGTCACCATATTTATTCACCCTTGTCATGGAGGTTCTTAATTTGATGATCAAAAGACATATTAGGATGGATAATCGGTTTGTGTATCATTGGGGTTGCAACGGAATTAAACTTACTCATTTATGCTTTGCGGATGATTTACTTCTGCTTTGTCATGGGGATCACATTTCTGCATGCATTTTAAGAAGAGCTCTTGATGAATTTAGTATGTCCTCATGACTATATCCTAGTATGAGCAAGAGTACGATGTTCTTAGGTAATGTCCCCGATGAGATTCGTGATAATATTTTGCTAGCTATGCCTTTTAAGATTGGTGAATTGCCGGTGAGATATTTAGGTATTTCTTTATCCTCTAAAAAGCTTCGTATTATCGATTGTAGAGTCCTTATTGAGAAAGTGAAAAATAGGATCTTTGATTTGAAATAAATCTCTTTCTTTTGCGGGAAGACTTCAGTTAGTTGCTTCGGTTCTTTCTTCCCTTCACATTTATTGGGCTTCTTTGTTCATCTTGCCTGCGTTTATTTGTGATAATATTGACAAACTTCTTAAGAATTTCATATGGTCTAATGGTGGGTCGGGAAAGGGTATTGCGAGTGTTGCTTGTAAGGATGTTTGTAAGCCCAAGAGCCAAGGGGGACTAGGTATTAAGCCTTTGAAGGTTATGAATGAAGCTTTGATGATTAAGCATATTTGGTGGATTCTGATTGCTATATCTTTGATGGGTCTTAGGTCGGTTATTCTAATTGATCTAATTTATGGTGCGATCTGGTTGTTATGGTGAATATAATCGAGCTTGTTGCTTATCGAAACCCTTTAAGGGTTTATTGTTTTGGTCGATTGTATTCTTGTGGTGGCTGCTCTTTATTGCTAAATCAAAACCTTTGGTTTTGGTGTTATTACGATTGGTGGTGCTGCTGGTGCTTAACTCCAAACTTTACTCGTTTAGGGTTTAATTTTTACTTTAATTTGCAAGTAACCCGTTTAGGGTTTGGTGATTACAAGTGCCTTTGGGCTGTGGAAGTCACGCTGCATGTTATATCAGCTTGGGATTGGCTTGTGTTTGCATGTTCTAACTGGATGTATGTGATTATGTTTGTGGGTTATGAGAGAGATGTACGTCAAGTTATAAGGGTTCCTTGTTCAAAAACCCTTGGTGATGGTTACAAGTCCTGCTCAGCTTGTTGGAGGTCTTGGTTTGCTTGGTTTGAGCTATTGGTTAGGGTTTGTTCACCCTAGGCTCGTTGCATGGTGTCCTCATTCAGGATTGTTTGATTGTATGTGGTTGTTTTGAAGGGGAATCATGGCATGTATTTGCAGCTTTGTGTTGCTGCTGCTGATGTTAGCCTGGAAGTTAAGTTTTGGTAGAGTTCGTATTCAAAAACTCTTTTGATCGATTGGTTGTGACTGGTTCTTACAAGGTTTCTTGATTAGTGCACATTCAATCTATTGTTTAGGGTTTAATCACCCTAGGTTCGTTGCATGGTGACCCTTTTCATGGTGATTTGATGTTACTTGGCTGTTTGTAAGGGGATCATGACATGTAGGTTGCAGGGATGCTGCATGGATGTTAGGTTCATGACAAGTTCCAGCAGATGGGTTCTATCTTATTGCTGCTTGGATTATATGTTGAGGATCATGTAGGTTTTGTTTGTGGTGTTCATTAATACTACAAATAGATGATATGTTGAAGAATGCTTGGATGACCTTGCTTGAATTCTTCATGGAAGTTAAAGTGGACCACATTAGTGATATGGAAGGCTCAAGTTGTCTCTTGAGTAGTTTTCTAATTTTCATGTACTTGTCATTATTAGTCGGTTCACCTTAGTGTAAGTTATAGGAATGTTGTGTCATTCTTATATTCGAGTCTGTAAGTGTCCTAAGGGACTGAGGCGAGAGAGTCACCCTCGTCCTTTGTACTTCAACGTTTTTTTGGATAATATATTTTACCGGGGTGAAATATCCCTTTTACCCAAAAAAAGATTAAGCATATTTGAAATATGGTGAGTAAAAAAGATTCTTTATGGGTGAAATGGCTTCACAATTTTAGAATCAAAGATCAATGTTTCTAAGAAATTCCTTATTCTAACTCTATGGCTTGGAGTTGGAAACAGATTCTTAAATTGAGAGACAAAATTCGTAGCTTTATTGTGCATAAGATTGGAAACAGCAAAAGCTACTTTATTTGGTTTGATAAATGGCACTCTAATGGTCCTTTAAGTAAATTGATTAGTCATGAGGTTCTTAAGGAGTAGGGTATTGATTTGAATGCTAAAGTGGCGGATTTCATTTGTAATAATGAATGGAATTGGCCTTTAAGATGGGACAATAAGTTTGATGATGTGATTAATGTCCCGGTTCCTAATCTGATTAATGATTGTGAGGACAGAGTTCTGTGGTTGAATAAGAAAAATAAGGAAGTTAAATTTAGTGTGAAAGAAGCGCGGAAAGCGTTAAGAATTGATAGTCCTAAAGTTATTTGGTACAAACATGTTTGGTATTCTCAATGTATTCCGAGACATGCTTTTATTCTTTGGATGGCTATTAGAGGAAGACTCAAAACTCAGGACAGAATTTCTCGTTGGTACCATAATGACAATATGTTATGTCCTTTCTGTAAAAGTTGTAAGGATTCACATAGTCACCTTTTCTTTAGTTGTGAGTTTTCGAAAAATGTTTGGGATAAGCTTAAGGTGATGTGTAGGCTTGACAATTTGTCGTGTGTTTGGGCTGAAGTGGTGTCGGGTATGTCTATTAGGACTGCTAATAACACTCTTTGGAGCATTATTCAAAGACTAGTTATTGGTGCAGTTGTGTATTACATTTGGCAAGAACGAAATGGAAGGTTATACCAAAGGGATGAAAGAACATTTGAAAGTCTTTTTAGTATTATTGTGGAAATAGTTAGAATGAGGCTTATGAGCTTGAAGATTAAATATTCTAATGAAGTCGTTAAAGCTGCAGCCATTTGGAGATTACCGTTGAAGAGAATTTTGAAAGAGTATAGGGCTGAGTTTGATAACAATGACAATGACGGAATCACTTAATTTCTGGAATTGGTGGTCTAAGCAGAAGTGTTGGGATTGGAACTTGTTAATGTTGTACATGGTTGTTTTGAATCATGTGCAAAATTATGGGGCTTATCAGGATTTTGGGTTTATACTGGAATTCCGGTACTAACTGTTATTGCGAAAATGCAGTTTTTGATTTGAATAATTGCAGTCTTGTTGATCTTTGTGTTGTGTGGGTCTGCTGGTTATGTTCGGGTACCGGCTTTTGGAGATGCAACCAGGTTTTTGACTGTGATGATGATGCCATTTCCTCATGTTGGATCAGATGGATTTTTGGTTTGGAATGCTGGATGGCTAACAAGTTCATGGTCATCTGTAATCAATGGATCTTGGTAAGTTTCAGTATTAACGAGGGCCTTTTGAGGACTGTTATTTGCGGGTTTCTTATTGAGTCTTTAGATTTTGACAAGTATGACTATGTGCCTCTGTGGTTGCCCAGTTTTTGGTGCACTGATCTAATTTTTGGTATCATTCAAGCCGTCTCTGAGGAGTTTGATAATAGAGACTGCTTTGATTATTTGCACCAGGTTTGGACATTGTTGGTTTATTTTATGGTTTATTTGGGTTATGGGTCAGTCTAGGATATTTTGTTTTGTGATATTGGGTATTGGTTAGGAAAGAGTTTAGGTTGTGATTATACTCAGATCCTGGATTTGCATATGCTTCTTTGGTTTGCTGCGTTTAACGTTAATATGCATGCTTGTTCCTTGACTAATGGTGTTTTCACGTCTTGTACTCTTTTTCCTTGTGCAAAGTTTTCCCACTGGGTTTTTATTTGCCAAGGTTTTTTAACGAGACAGGGTAATTTGGGTGATCTGTTGATTGAAGACTCATCTACATTCATGGCTGCTATCAGAAGTTTCAATGTTATTAGTGAAGCTATGGATTATTGTATCTCAAGCTTGTTGGAAGGATATTGGCTGCTTTAGAATTTCTGAATGGGTATTGCTTTCTATTATTGAAGATCTCTTGCTGCAATTTTATGGCTTTTTTGTATGGTAATTCCCCTTTACTCAGTCTTAGTAGTCTAGTTTTCTATGGGTTATCATTATATGGTGATGTTTGGAGGTGCATTGGTTGGTCCCTTTGGATCGGCCCATGTATTCAGAGTATGATGATAGCCTTAGATCAAGCTTATTATTAGTGCTATGACTTGTGTATTGGGGTTTACCTTGGTTATGATATATGTATTTGGTTATTAGATGCTTTAGTCATTTGCTATTGTTTCGTATCAGAATGGGTGTGTCCATTTCTGTTAGAGATCTTTGTTACCTAGGCAAGAGAGGGGTTGTTTAGGGGTTGTCTTAGCAGCCTTTCTCTCTTGTGCTATTATTTGTACATAACTTTTTTCATTTTATTTAAGTTATTTTACCTTGAAAAAAAAACATGAGTTAAGAAGGTTCAAACTTGCATAATACATTAGTAGTTAGTAAAAATAAAACCTAAAAATTAAAACTGTAAATCATCAGGTCAGTCGATACGCCGCATCCTATGGAAGAAGATGCGCCGTATCGAGCCTGGAATTAATATGAATCAGAATAAAAGATGCGTCGCATCCTTAAACAGGGATGCGCCGCATTAAATAAACTGACAGAATGTTTTAAAGTCGAAAAATAAAAATGCAAAAAAATAAAATAAGATATGACTAGTGAATATGATACGACGCATTCCATGATGGAGATGTGCCGCATCTTCTGCAAGTCTGACAGACTCGAGTCAAAACAGAAAATAAATAAAAGTTCCGGGTTGTCTCCCGGTCAGCACTTGTCTATATTCCAGAGTCTTCAAGTTAGACTCACGTTCAGCTCCTATTTTACTCTTGCTACGTGCCATCCTTCTTCCTTCATTCGAAAGATGTTACCATAATGTTTTGCGACATTCTCTTCGGATCGGGTAAGCTCGTTAAACTCAGCAATCTTGATAGCAACATATTCTTCAATTGGTCCAAAGGAATACTTAATCACTTCAAATTTTTCAGCAGTGAAGGTCAGAGGTTTCTGATATGGTATCCCGAGAAGTTGACATTACCTCTTCTTGAATGATTCAGCTTCTTCGTTGACAAAGCTAGACTCTTGATTGCAAATAAGATATTCTTCAAGTTCATCTGTTAGTTCTTCATCAATTTCTTTATTCGATTCAGGAAGATTTTCTCTAACATCTTCAATAGGATGGTAACTCTCCTCACTACTTGATTCACAATCTCCTTGAATTTTGTCCCATTTTTTCTAAAGTTTCCATTGCAATCTTCGGTCAAGCTTTGTATAATCATTGAAGCTTTTATCTACCCATTCCAAAAATGTCATGTGATGAGGTGAAAAGTGTACCCGTTTTAGGGGGTCATTTAAGCCCTAATTCGTGTTAATATGATCAAATATTGCCTTAAATCGTTCCTTTTGTCATTTTAGGTACTTTTGAGAAGAATTCTGGAAAACACCTAATTTTGGACGTTTTTGGAGCATAAAGTAAAGAAAACGACAAAGTCTTAAAAGAATGCTGGAAATCCTTCCTGACGGCGTCAGAGTCACAAGGTGATAAGACAAAGGAGTGGATTCAGACTATACGTGACGCCCTAAGAAGAAAATGTGATGTTTACACCTGACAGCGTCAGGTGTTAATATTCCTAGGCCGTCAGGTGTAAAGCTAAAGAGTGACGACCCAGAGCAAGTTTACAAGTGACGGCGTCAGAAGTAGATCTAGGCCATCCGAGAACCCTAATGGCGGCGAGCTTCCGGCGTCAGAGCGTATAAGCTGACGCCGTCAGAGTGTATTTTCTATATATACTTTTCTATTTTTCATTCATTAGTGTGCAACTTTTGGGAACAAAACCCTAGACGATTTTGACAGCTTTTTCAAGGGTTTTTCACCCTTGATCCTTCCATGTTCAATTAAAGATAAGTCTCCATTCAAATTAATCAATATGTCTATGTGTTGGTTAATTATATCTTATGCTTGTCTTTCAATTAACATGCTAGGCTAGGTTTATCTTGTGTTTGCTTAGATCGAATGAAACCTAACTATTGATTATTGGTTGTTGGTGTGTTATTACTTGTATTGGATGATTGTTTATCGATGTTAGGCTTATGAAAACTGGCCAACCTCCTATATGGTAACGTGCTTGAACGTCTTAAGAAACATGAACCAATGCGTACTAGGTTTTTATGGTTGTATTTAATGCATGAGCGAATTCTAATGATCCCATGTTAGGAGCTTCTAGCAGGCTCGACATATGAGTGAAATAGGAGCTTATAGAGTTGGGGAAGTACGTATGCCACCCCATGAATGGTATTAAGGAATACACCCGTCATCCACTTAATTAATACACACTAATTAACCGGTAAAAGATAGTTAGGGAGTAAGGAAATCTAAGTAAACACACTTGTCTCCATATAAGTTTCACAACCTTTTATTTTCTTGTTATTTTATTTTATTTGCAATAGTAGTTTTTGGGTTAGTTGGCTAGCAACTAATTCCGCCCACTCCTTCAAACCCGAGATTTTATTTGCTTTCATAAAATATAAAAATACAAAAATAATCATTCCTCATCCTTAGACCTATTAGAGTAGTTTTTCATACCTAACGA
>LBNU01030656.1:10491-30797 GCA_014162995.1 Artemisia annua | reverse complement strand
ACAAGTATTGAGTGATGTTGATTATAATCACAGATAAATCATATATATATTCAATCAAATTCAAGTATTGGATCGTAATCCTAACATGAGATGGAAACTCATGATACTAACGTAGTGAGACTTATAATTCAAGTCTAGTGAAATACCTATACAGCTGTATCTAGATATATGTTGAAAACATATATTTTCTTATGCATATTGCCCCAAGCCTCATGACACGTAAAACGTTAACAAAATACCATAAAACGGAGGTGATCATCAAGTCAATGATGATAATAATGCCCTCGTGTAATAGGTGATTTTCCAATTCCTATTTGTACTCAAATATAGTTTATCACGACTAATACGACTAGCCACATAGGCATTCCGTCAAGTATTTAGTGGGATAGGATGTCAAGCCTCAACAGGTTTCGAAGCTGTTCACTATATTCGCGCTCACAACAAGTGATTAATGGCTCATGACAGAGGGACTTTCTGGCGATAAGGGTAACTTAGGCAATATCATGGTATTGATGTAACTAAAGTATTTGTGCTCTTCCTAGCAATTATTTCCGTTGAAACATAGAAATATCATATAGAGATATGGGAATCATTCAGGATGTTATAGTAAAATCAAATATCATCTTACAATAATCAATTTGGAAACATTATTATCTGAGTTCAGTATTCTAGTTAAGCAATTTGCCAGTAACATATATATCACATCTTATGTCATAAACCATAAAGATAAGCATTAATTAGGAAATTGATTTGAATTATGTAAGTTATTCATATGCTTATAAAATTATCAAAGTATATGTAAGCATGTATCTCCCCCACAGAGTTAAAACAAGTATTAAAAATGGGGCTATGACTCACCTTAAGCGATATTGAAAATGATGAAAAGTAAATTCTTGTGAGATTATGGGAACGATTTTGGAAACGTCTCCAATACGGAACCTGATTATAAGGAAGGTCTAAGATTTGACTTAATATGAATGGTGGATTTGATGATGAAAACGAATAACGATCTGATCGTTAGAGTGAGAATATGATATGCTTTAAATGCCTAAAGTTCAAAAACAATATATCTCATAATATTATCTTTTTTTTATGTCTTTGAAATCAATATATTATTTCCCTGAAAGTGGGGAAACAATTCGTTAAGTTAAATTGTTTAAAACGTTTTATATAGAAATATAATGAACGTTAATTATTAAATAATATAAAATATACAAAAATGCTCTTGACGTGATGGGATGTCGTAAAATGGAAAATAAAATAAGAATGTCAAATATAATATGTTGGTCCTTGTCATTTTCCAGTTTTTACACTTTTTACCCTAACGGCGTTAGCGTTACACCGTTAGTCCTTTATTAAATATAATCTTCATTTATAGTCCACTACATGTCCAATATAACAATCTGAGCTTGGAATATTAAATAACATCAATTTCTATCCTTAAGATTCTGTTTTTACAATTTCAGTCCCTATTTTAGGCATTTGGCAGTTTTAGTCCTTCTAGGTGTTGTCGCGTTACATTTTTAGTCCAAAGTTAAAAAAATTATGAGAAAAATTATATTAAAATTTCCGAAGCTTACTTGAGTTATAAAAAGCTTATTTCAACTGCTTATTTGCTAAAAATAGCTTATTTTCACTAAATGGGCTTGTAACGTGTTAAGTTTAAGGCCCAATAAAAATTTAAAAATCGTATGTCGTGAGACGAGTTGAGCTCATCAAAAATATCATTTTTCATGTTCTAAATTCATGTCAAAAAGCCTGGATAAGCTAGCTTATCCAAAGAGCTTGAAAACAGCTTATTGGGCGTAAAAGCCCAACTCACTAGAATTGTTAGTTTTAAAAGAGTTGTTTGTGCGATTCACTTTGCTCGATTTTAAGGGTCTAGACGTGAGTATTTTTACAAGTGATCTATACGAAAGTGATAGTTAGCTAGGTGGTATAACGAATGGTGTAAAAATATAGTATGCTCGTTAAGTTAAATTTTAAGATATACGATTGTTTTCTATGCAACATGAGACGTTTTTATATGAACAAAAGACTTAGAAATATTTTACAAGTGTTTAGAGTCTTTATACCCGGTTTAAACTAGGTTCAAAATAAGTTCGAATGAAGCATGAAACATAGAAATGAACGTGATATATGTGTGCTACGTGACTCCTAGGCCTTCCAAGATAGAGGCTAGCCACGTTTGTGTTTCTATATGTTTATACGTACGCATGAATATATAATAAACTAGATATGTTTGATATGAAATTTTTGCATGATGCATGGACATGATTATTCGTATAAATGGAATCAAAAGAGTTCTAGGAGACTTACAACACCTCAAGGGTGGTAGAGAGTCGAGAGTGAGGAAGAAAAACACAAGATATGTTCACGTTTCGTTTAATGCCCAAGTAACGAATTTATATTAACCCGATTTCCTTGATAGCTTCCAAACGTGAGAGTGATATACTTCTGGTCTTTCAGAGGTGATTTGAGGATAGTAAGGAAGTTATTATTCGTGTTTTGAATGAAAGAAATAAGAGGAGGAAGATAGAGTACATATAGCATGAATATTTAACACGTAAAGTGCAAATATTTCAAGGAAGCATAAACTACTATGCATGTCAGTGAATGTGGAATTCTTGGAATGAATCTCGATTATTATATCAATATAGAAGAGTGTGTGAGAGCTAGAAACATGGTACTTGTCCTTGTACTATATATACATGTCGACTAGCATATTTATGCATACACGATTTGAAAAATCGTATAGAACTTGGTTTCTAGCTGATGAAACTTGATTAAGAATATGAAATGATGCTTGAAATATTATTAGGATCTCGTAGAAACAAACGGGGTTTAAAATGGTTGAGTTTTGGATATAAAACTTATGTCGAGTTGGGTTGTTTTGGCCAAACGAATTGCCCTTCAAAAACGTAGCGAAACTCGATATTAAATTCTGAACCTTGGCACACTTAAAGTTGGCTAGGTGAGAAATGAGATGGTATAAAAATATATATGTGTCGTGTTTAAGATTTGAGAGAACGAGGAGCGTTTTGGAGCTAGTTTCTAATCGATCTATACATAAAATCATAAACTAGAGTTGGGCTTAAAGATTTTGGGCCGAATAACTAGTTTGGTTCGACTGGGCTTAAATAATTGTTAAGGGCCCGTTTGGATGTAATTAGGATTAATTAAGATTAGTGAAGTTTTAATATTTCGGTAAACGTGTTGAGAACTTGTTTTGTCATTTGGTGAATTTTGCGATATCGTAATCATGACCATTTAATATAATAAGTAAAATTTCAAATTTTTCCGTAAAAATGGTGATTAAAATAATGACAAAGATTTATATATAATTAACCGTTGTTAATTATATGGATGTTTGCAATTCTCTACACGCTGTATCGTTTGTATCAGCACAATACAACGACAGCAGTTAATACAAAGAAAGAAAAATAAAATAAAATTAAAAATAAAATAAAAAGAAAATCAAGAAAATTACAGAAAATAAAAAACACACAAAAGCAGTAAATATGCAAATTATACAATGAATGCAATCTATCTAATATACAACAAGTTAGGGGTTAGTGTCTAAAAACCTAATTAAAATACTAATGAATGTAACAGATAATAACAATTCACTCCCCGGCAGCGGCGCCAAAAAATTGATGCACGTGATGGTTTGTTGCGGTTTAGCAGTGTTAATGCCTACTCAAGTTTTAAATTTATATTTAGCCAACTTATCAATAACACACACACTTAACGAGCAGTGTACCCGGTCAGTTTGTATATAATGGTAAGTAGAGTGTCAATCACTAAGAGTGGAACGTATTATCTAGTTATCCTAATCAGTATTTTAATGTCCTAAGTTAGTTTTACAGCCTAATCTAACGCAAGGGAGTTCAGCCTGAGAGACTGCCACAGTTTGGTTATTAATTAAACAGTAAATTAAACTAATGAGCATGAATCAGCGAATAGCATACACGTACACAGATAGATAATAGAGACTATAAGAAGACATGTCCTGATAATTAAGCAGCTTGTCACTTGTTTTATTGCTAGTTTTATATGTAGTGTATATTAGTTAAATCTTTCTCGTTGGTTTCATTATATCGGCGAGTAAACCCTTAATGATTACTTATGACTATCCTATTTATCCAAAGACGTCGGATTAAATAGGCGAGGAAGGGGTATGGCAGCCTAAGCAGTGCTCAGCTAGACACAGAGGTTATCAATGCACTAATATAAATTCACCAAAGACATCAAACATATAAACTTTAATTGATGGAAAAGCAATTTAAGGTGGGCATATGATCTTGCGTACTCACATACTACTGGCCATCTATCCTGATGAATTAAAGCTTACTATTACCATAAAACAAAACTATTTAATGAATTGAATACATGTAGGACCTGTTAGGTCACCATATTGTAAACACAAGTATTGATTTTGGTAGAAATAAGATGATAATAGAGTTTGGTTGATTAAATCAATATGAAAGATGAAAGTGCAAGAGTTTCTCTAATGAAATGAAATAACCAACAAATGTAAAGGATTACATAAGGTCCTATTTATAGGTGAGGAATAGGGCAACACTCCCTTCCTCCCTTTCTCTCTAAATCGTGTGGACTTTCAGGCCCATTGGACATTATAAGCCTTACATCTTAATAAAACCTAACATAAGTAAACTAAATATTGTAGCAACCTATTACATTTAGTAGAAATGACTGAGACTTGAGAGATTACGTAAAACGTGATCCTAACAATCTCCCCCTAAGGGTCGGTCATGAAGGCTAATAGAGTTGCTCGACGTCTTTTACTTTGTCTTTAAACTTTGGCTTTCACGGCTTTAGACGTCTTCAAAATTTCGTTAGCAAAATGATTCATCGTTCTTTGTTCGTTGTCTTTGATGATGTGATAGTGATCAAGTGATGTCGTAGTCTGCCATTCATCACTTTCTTAGTCTCCAGTGGATCTACGCCTTTCCACCATGCTCATACATCTTTGACATTGATGCATTCGTACATATGTAGCTCTTTATTTCATTAGTTGAAGATTCTTTGTGATGTAGAATCCTTCTTTAAACGTTGCTTTCTTTAGATCGTTGTCTTTTCAATCTTTGACTTTTACATTGCATCGATCTTTCATGAGAGCTTTCTTAGTTGTTGAGATGTAAGTATGAGCATGTGGAAGTTGGTGTTCAAGATGGTGGTTGTACCTGCATTGAAACAGTTAGCAATAAAACATCCTGTACTTACAGGTTCGGAGTTAGAATTCGTCGACAGCATAGTGTGAAGACTCCTTCTAATCCTTACCAAGGCCGTTCCTAATCGGATGCCCCCTAGAGGGCTTACACAGATATACATAAGTACACCCACGATTAGGTGAGTCGCTAGAGATCACCCCACGACTGTAGACCATTCGAAACCATCGTAAACACTAAGCGTAATCCACAAGGAATCACCAAAGTGACCTGCTGTCAGGGCTGTTTGATGTTGACCCTGGCAGGATTTCCGTTCAATCATTCGAGAAATACATAAGTAAATCCCTCATAAACGTTCAAGGCAGATTGCTAAGATCTGCGTAGGACTCGATAGTTTACACTTAGGGTATGTTTGGTAAAATTAGCTGTAAGCTGTATGCTGTAAGCTGTAAACTGTAAGCTATAAGCTGTTAACTGTAAAGCTATTAACATTAGCTACAAGCTGTATCATTTTTTCAATAAAAGTGTTTGGTAAGTTAGCTATTAAATGTAATTATAAGACGTAAAATGACATAAAAGGACATATCTATAATTATAAATAAATGTTTGGAGGGTATATAAGTAATTTAAAGTTTTAACAGGTCTAAGAATTTTAAAAAGCTTCACGAATCAGCTTTTCATTTTGGAGCTATTTGTTTGACATAAAAGCTTGAAGTTAATGCATCCAAACGGAGCTTTTATTTTAGATGAGATTATTTTTGTAACAAAAAGCTAACAACTCCCCCAAAAAGCCCCTACCAAACAGGCCCTTAGTGTCCAATGATGTAAGACACTAGTGTAGAAGTTTTATGTGTTCCTAAGAGATCTTTTATTGTTATCTCGGGGCTCTAGACTCGATAAGTGCACATTTGGTTTCCTATGCGGAGATAAGGGAGAGGTCTCCTGTTTCAATACCAACCATCTCTAAGAAAAGGTCGATAGATTACACTGGTTCCCCGTGAGAATGAAACAAACATCTTTTGAGAGATGCCTGAGTGGCTAAGAAGGTTTAGTGCATTGTGTCACAGGGTCCATGACGACTTTGTCTTCAATACCGGTGTCGCCTTAGCAACAACCAGTAGCATATGAATTGAACCCGGTGTTTGACCTAAGGTTGAACAAATGGAGGGCTATTTCTTTACACCCTTTTCTTTCATTTTCTTTTTAATTCTTCAACCCCTTCTTTCTCCTTTCATTCTTTTCTCCTTTTTTTTCATATCATACCTAAGGACTTCTATTTTCTAACTATTGGTGATGTCCTTGGGTAGATCCCTCCGGTTCTGGCGGATCATAGGACGGTTATTCCTATCCTTAGTCACCTTGTAACTCCATGACTATCCTATTGATTCCTTTGAACCAAATCTTTGAAAATCTCTCAAAGTGTTCATGAGTATAAAACCTTTTGTTAACACTTTGAGGGTTTAGATTTCTTTTGAAAGACTCCCCCTCCACATATGCTCATGAATGTTTTCAGAAATTTGCATATGCGGGAAGAGTTGGCACTTTTGAATTTATCCACTCTTAATAGACATGTACCCGAGGGACACGTTTACGTTGCTTAGTTAAAGGGATACATTATCCGTTTTTAGGTGATAACTAGCCCTAATAACTAACTTGAAGTTGTTAACATTCCTAAAAGGAAGTTAGACCCGTCAAAGTAAACGTCTAAAAAGAGTTTCTCAAAATGGTACTTTCTACTCGGATAAATCCTTTAGAATACTAACATTTGTTGTTTCGTCAATTCTTGGGTCAATTCTGAGTCGAGCTCGCACAAGATAAAACTTTTGACATCCTATTTTAATCACTTTTCATCTTTTCCCCCTCAAAAATAGCATATCAAATGTTGTTTTTGTAAACTTTTTTGATTAAAATATGCCTTTTTGAGTCTTATGGGGAGAAATCAATCAAGACTTTAAGATTTAGAATGATGTTTTTAATCAAGTACTCCCCCTCAACAAGCGACTACTCATTGAGGTGAAATACTTGTGTTTTGAGTAGAATTGTAAAAATCATGAAAAGTTTGTTAATTCTTCTCAAAAGTAAGAAGCTTTCGCTCCTTATGCGAGGATTGTAGCACTGATGCGTACCACAGGGTCCTTTAAGTACAAAGCGCGGGTTGTACACTGTTATGTGTGCACAAGCCATAGTAATCACAAATCAATCAATATATAAAGAAAATATTGAAATGTTAATACCAGAAGCAAGGGAGCTAAGGTTCATCAGCAGGCAAAGCATCAAATTCTGTGAACTGAGGATCGGGCGTCTGAATGTCAAGACCGGAAATGAAGGCCGAACACTAATGTAGCTTTCCAATCTCCTGATCTGCTCACGACGATACAGCCTTTCTTCAATCGTATGAACAAAGTTTCGAATCATTCTTTATCCATTAGCTTTCCTCCTAGTCTCTTCACCCTTTTTTAGCCTTCTCTTCTCATTGATCAATCTTTCAGCCAACCCTTCACGAACTCTTCGTAGTGTGTCATCACAGAACTTCTGAATTTCATCGAACCTCATTAAGCGAAGTTGACTCTTATTGTTGAGGTAGATGATTCCAAACGATGGCTGTTGCACAAGAGTATACTGTGATGATCCTTGAATTCCAGGGAATGTGAGTTGTGGTTTGGTGAGGTTGATGTCGATCTGATAACTTTCAATGCCCAGTTAAAGATCTTCCACTCTTTCTTGAACTATTAATCGTCTGATGTAGAGAAGTAGAGACGCGATGAAGTTGTATTGTGTATCCTTTAGGAAGTTTAGCATTTTTCCTTGAACCTTTTCCAAATACATGTCTTCGATGTCATTCAGGTTTAGATCTGGGAAGTCTTCTTCACAAAACTTGTATTGCTTCTCATCCAGTCTCTTGACGACGGTTTCGCACATGAAAGTGTAGTTGAATCTTCTATCCTCCAAGATCTCCATGATAGCAACGATACGAAGCAGATGCTTCACGTTCTCACTTGATGTTAGGTGTAGTCTTTGGATGTAACCGAGTTTACGTTTCTCTGGCCAGTGTTGAATATCGAGAAGAGCTTCCTTGTTGTAAGTTACAACTGTGTTGCTGAATATTGGTGTTATCTCTTCAATGTCTGGTAAATCGTATCTAGCAGCTGGAACGGAAATCGTCAGTGAGGATGCATATCGTTCTTTGGAGGTCTCATGAGTGTGTTGAAGATATTGGAGATCGTTGTTGAAGAAGTAGCGATAAGGGATCTTAGGTTTTTCAGGAAAACCTAGCAGAGGCAATGGTTTTGTCCAGTCGGTGAAGTAAGGTGTTTTCTTTTGGGTGTCGATGTTGAATTCAGGGTTCAGCCAGTTGAACGTGCCAGATAATGCACATGCAATATTCTCCATGTGNTGTTGAAGATATTGGAGATCGTTGTTGAAGAAGTAGCGATAAGGGATCTTAGGTTTTTCAGGAAAACCTAGCAGAGGCAATGGTTTTGTCCAGTCGGTGAAGTAAGGTGTTTTCTTTTGGGTGTCGATGTTGAATTCAGGGTTCAGCCAGTTGAACGTGCCAGATAATGCACATGCAATATTCTCCATGTGGTATTTGAGTTCAACTTTGTTTCCAGATCTTTTCTTCAGAAAGTCAAGTGCTTCACGATTGATCCTTTTTAGTTCAGCCTTAGTCAACTTTTCTACTTGAAGTCCCGTCATTATACTTTGTGTAATTTGCAAAGTATTTCCAGGCAGTGGTTCATCGGCTTCAAGTGGAGGTTGTGCCTTGATCATTTCAGTCAACTGTCAGGTTTCGGAGCTTCATCTACATTGAACCAGGAGAATAGTGTAGACTTCTTCTTCTTCTTCTTTGACTTTGTAGACTTCCTTTTCTCTTTGGTTTTTGATGTTGATGATGGTCCAGCTTGAAATTCAGGAATTTGTGATTGGGGAATAGATGATTCGGGTTCTTCCTGAGTGTCAACTGGTTGAAACATGAGAGGTTCTTCTGATTGTGTTGGACCGGATCCTGAGGCTGGTGCATGTTGTTTTGTTGGTGGAGCCTTGGAAGTCTTAGATGGCTTTTAACGCTTCAAACATTGTTGATTCTTCAGGAGTCTTTTCCTCTTTATCTCAGAGCTTTTCAGCTAACAAGGCTTGTAGTTGCTTGGTTGTGAGATCAGTAGGTGTTGTTGGAGCCCTGTTGGTTCGGAGATAGAATGGTGTAGACTGAAGCATTTGTTCCATGCTATGTTTGATCCTGGTGTTCAACGTTGTCTGAATCGGTTGAAGAAGTTCGGACACTGCTGGAGTGATGATGGCGACAAGGTTGTCGTTGAGATATTCTTCTGTGTATGACTTTATCATGCCACTCATGTCAGCTTGCAGGAGTTTGTCAACTAGAGCAGTTGACTCTTTGAGATCCTTGACTTGATTAGTCAATGTTGTAACCTGTTTTGACAACTTCTGAACTTGGCCCTTTAGATCTTCATCCTGAGGTTGTGTGTCTTTCTTCTTTTTCCTTGCCATAGCAACAGCTTGCTTGATCTTTTGTGATGCGGTGGCAGTGGATGAGCTTCCCTTCTTCTTGATTGATTTGCGTTTTGATGTTATCTTTTGTGGTGGTGGAGATGAGTGGCGTGATGATGATGTTGAAGATGACTNAACTTCTGAACTTGGCCCTTTAGATCTTCATCCTGAGGTTGTGTGTCTTTCTTCTTTTTCCTTGCCATAGCAACAGCTTGCTTGATCTTTTGTGATGCGGTGGCAGTGGATGAGCTTCCCTTCTTCTTGATTGATTTGCGTTTTGATGTTATCTTTTGTGGTGGTGGAGATGAGTGGCGTGATGATGATGTTGAAGATGACTCATGTTCGGGTTCAGATGGAGGAGGAGAAGGATCCCTTGGAAGAGTACCTTTGGGAATCGGTGGATCCTTTGAAGATGAGTGCGGAGGTGTGTGGATAAGTTGGTCGGTGTCAAAGAATTCTTCGTCTTGTTCATCACCACGAAGTAATCTTTCCGTCTCCTCACTTGCTTTCTTCCTTAGTTCCTCTTCTCTTCGTACCTGATCTACGAACTCCGGCGTGATGTACTCAGTTTGCTCTATCTCCTTTTGTAAATCTGCATCACCTTCCTCTGTAGCTTCCTTCATAATGACATCTGTTGAAACTTAGACCTTGATAGATCTTTGAGCACTCGTGAATCATTAGCAATGTTTATGTAATCACAAACACACTATAAGAAGTCTCCAATACTTGTATTCTAAAGCGGAAACAAACGCAAGTAAGAACACAGATTACTAAGAACGTTTTGATCCTCTATGGATCTTTTATATCACTAAAACTTGTTTTTCAAACTCGTATATAAAATATAATAATATGTTCCTTTTATAGACAAGGAACCCTAACCCTAAACCGTTTCACAAGAAACGTATATTCTATAAACTATAAAAGATATGCATTATCTTCTCCTAATAAAACTCATGCATATGCTAACTAAATTACAAAATACGCGGTTTATCTATATCCGCAGAAACACAATACGCAGAAACTATTCTTCCGCAGAGACTTATCTTTAGCAGATTCCAGCTCTTCAGCAGAATCCGTCAGCAGAATCCATCAGCAGAATTCTCACTTATCAGAATTCTCAACAATCCTCCCCTAATCTTGAATTTGACCTGGTTAAGTTCAAGATTCTTGATAGATCTTAACACTTCAGAATAAGAGGATTGAATTCGAATATCAGCAGCAAAGAATTAAAACATCCACATCTCTAAGAGTGACCAAACATTAAACTCCAAATCTTTGCAGCAACAAATGACATAATGTACATCAAAACGTATTAGTGTCATACTATTCTCATCACATCCAGGTGTGTTAACTCCTGTGAGAGGTGAATCATTGAATATAATGGATTTGATGTCTCTTTACCAATAGCCATCACTACTGGAGTAGCCAAATGTTTAAGTTCGAAAACTATGGTACACTGATAACCATATGATTTTTAGTAAATCAACTATAAACGGATTTGAGTTGTCTTTACCTGTAGCCGTTTGCTCAGGACTAGTCAATTCTTAGGTTGAATAAATCACCTTTGGTGAATTGATTACCAAATATGGTTTTCCACAGCCTTTACCACAAGCCATATCCTTGTGGGCTAGTCAATTATTTAGAATCCAAAAGGAAAAATCTATGGTCAATTGAAAACCATTCAACTCTCAGCTGTTAAGCATGGGTGAGTTGAGTACCCAATAGTTTTGAGCAAACTATTACAGCTATCAACAGATTTGACATGTCTTTACCAAAGCTGTACCCTTTGGACTAGCCAACTTTTTGATGGAATAGTCAACATCATGGTAAGTTGATTACCATAAAACAAATGTACAACAAAGTTAGTTTTTTTTTTCTTTTTTCTTTTTTTTTACTAATAAGAAAAATAAGAAAACAAAACAAAGATACAACAAAATACCATCAAACAGCTCTAGCTACCCTCATCCTGCTCTTGAACAATCTAATCAAAGATTCAGCAAACAATCTAGCATTCCCAAC
Source organism: Artemisia annua (assembly GCA_014162995.1). Classification (NCBI taxonomy): domain Eukaryota; kingdom Viridiplantae; phylum Streptophyta; class Magnoliopsida; order Asterales; family Asteraceae; genus Artemisia; species Artemisia annua. The sequence continues at coordinate 19,080 of LBNU01030656.1, read as the reverse complement.
TGGATCAGGAGGTATCTCCAACTTGTGTAAAAGCATATTTTCCATTAAAGGCACAGATAAAGGATATCCTTATCAATGAACATTATTACCCTTATGCTAGTGGTAGTCTCCAAGACATGAACATAAGGAAGAGGATAAAATTTCCAACTTAAAACTTTCCACTTATGATTATTCTTCTAGACTGCATAACCAGTACCATTAGGAGAAGTAGAATCCATAAGTACCCTAAGATCACCCAAAAAATATAATCCAGCAAATGTAGAAGTATGAGAAGCATAATACTTCATAACCAAATCATAGAGAATCAGCAAGTCTTGATGATCCACTAGATGAAAAATTTCTTGCAGAAAGGTAAAAGATAGAGATGTTCCATCAAGCCTATAAATGGTATTAATCTGTCCATTAGAAGACAGTTCCCAGTTAACCAACACATCTCTAATACCCTCTGGCCAATCATCAGGAGATCCTTCTTTTATAAATGAAGATTTATCAGCATCTAGATCTACTTCCCTATGCATAGAAGAAGATGAGACTTTCATCCTTGCCATTCTTTTAGCCCTTCTACCAGGAATATATATAGAATGATGAGAAGAAGGTTCAGTAGCAGAGATATCTGCTGACTCAGGTGTTTCTACTGAAGTATTAACCAATGGAACATCAACAGATACATCAGCAGCTACATTAGCATCCATCTGCATCCTAATTTGCGCATCCCTAGCAGCAGCAAGCTCAAATTCTCTAACTTTGATCTCATGAATTCTTGCCAAATCAGCTTGTTGATCATCATGCAAGAGTTTTGCAGCTTCTTCACCCAATCTATCCTCCTCCATTTGTCTTCTTGTTCTCTTCTTAGAAGGAATATCTTCTTCTACAACCTTTGCTTTACCTTTGTCAAGAAAAGATGAAGCAACAACAGTAGTTGTATCAGCAGCAATGGAAACATCATCACCAGCAGGAGAGAAAGAGGCAGCAGATACAGTAGTAGCTTCAATTTCATCCTGCTTGAATGTCTGAGAAGAGGATTCTTTACCAATGGAAGATAGAGTAGCAGCAAGTTTAGGAGCAAGAAGACCATAGTGATGCAATCTAGTCCTGATTCTATTATAATGAAAGATTAATTGTTCATCTGAGAATGACCAGACTTGCTTCTTAGTCCAAGTATGATTATACAGGGCACTACTCTGATTCTTCACAAATATCCTCATCATATTTCTTTGTTGTGCTTGGGTCAGAGGTTTATCTCTCTTTGCTTTGGCAATTTGTGCAGCTGTTTCTTTCCTTCTCTGTTTCATAAATGCAACCATTCGAGGAGCATAATCATCTTCATCCACATCATCTCCAAGAATTTCCTTAGCTAGACCAGTAGTAGAAATCACTTGCCTTCCAATTTGCATCCAGTCAGCTTCATCAAAGTTTGGAATAGCTGCATCCAATTCTCTCTGCCTTGCAACAGGCAGAGTAGAAACATATGTCCTTTCAGCAGATTGAAATTCTGAATCAAACCTGGCTTGTAATTCCTTAGCCAACTCTACACTCTTCGTCTTATCTGCACATTCCTTCCAAATCTTTTCTTGCTCAAGTTTGTCAGCTGCTGAGACAGGATCATCATCACAAATGACTAACTCCTCCAGAGAATCAGCAGGTACATCTTGAATACCTGAAGCAATAGGAGTATCAGCAGATCTTCTTGTATCAGTGTCTTCATGAGATGTTTGTGCTGGAATAGATGGATCAGTGTCTTCATCAGTAGTAAAAGGAGTTTCCACTGATGTGTGAGCCTTAACAACAACATTCTCAGCATCAAGAGACTCATCAGCAGTTCCCTTGGGAGCATCACCAACATGTGACACCTTGCTCAAATACTGTCTCCTCCTTTTTCTTTTAAACTGAATAGTCTCCTTTTGCTTTGAAGATTCAATAGCTTTAGGAGAAGAAATGTTAGCCTGTTGAGCTACTTCAGCCAAGAACCCAAGAGGATCCATTTGTCTCTCCTCTTGTTCTTCATCAGAGGCAATCACAAGCTTTCTTTTCCTTTCCTGCCCAAGTTGTGCTTCCAACTCCAGAACCTTTCCTTTCAAAACCACAATTTCAGCACCAAGTGAAGATTTAGTGTCTGCAATCTCTGTTTGAAGATCATCAATCTTTTTGACATACCTGTTGAGCAAATCATATACAGAAGTGAGAGTAATAGGGTCCTCAGCTCCACCAGCAGATTGCTCAGTAGTAATAGGAGCATCATTGGGCCTTTCAGGAGAAATAGGCTCAAAAGTAGGAGTACTTTCATTCAAAGGNAACTCCAGAACCTTTCCTTTCAAAACCACAATTTCAGCACCAAGTGAAGATTTAGTGTCTGCAATCTCTGTTTGAAGATCATCAATCTTTTTGACATACCTGTTGAGCAAATCATATACAGAAGTGAGAGTAATAGGGTCCTCAGCTCCACCAGCAGATTGCTCAGTAGTAATAGGAGCATCATTGGGCCTTTCAGGAGAAATAGGCTCAAAAGTAGGAGTACTTTCATTCAAAGGCTCTCTAACAGGACTAGGTGTGGGCAGTCAAGTAATCTCAAGTTCAAAAGGTAAAGGTACTTGTGTACCAAGAGACTTAAGGGTCTCTTCAACCTCAAGAACTTGCTCATCAGGAGCAATAGAGATAGGTGGTGTGTGAGGCCTGGGTGAACTAGGTGATGGTGGAGGCTGATCAGGAGAAGCATTTGATGCTTTAACAGTAATGGATGGACCCTCATCAGTGGCAACTGATGGATTACCATCAGCAGCAACACTAGGAGATGATGGATTCCCATCATCAGCAGGATGTGGAGAGGGTGGAGCACCAGCAGCATTACCCTCACCAGCATCATTATTGCCTTGTGGCAACATAGCTGGAAATAGAGGGTGAAATGCTCCTTCATAATTAGTTCTCATAGAAACAAAAATTTTCTTTGTGAGTGCTCCTATGGGAAAAAAAGTTGTTTCTTGGGTTGTTATGTCTAATATAATTTGTAAAAACCTAGGGTACATTAGAAACTTATGTTTTTTCCTTTGAATATTTTCAATCATATTATCAAAGATAAACCTGGAAAAATTATAAGTTAAACCTTTTGAAAGACATACTATACCACAACCCAATTGGGTAGAGAACTGATCCCATCCTCCTGACTTGTTGCTGATACACTGAAGTAATGTGTGCACCAAAAATCTCCACATAGGGCAAAACTGATTCTTGTGCCACATGTCTGTTGCAGTACTTTGGTAGTCAACATCTCTTAACCCAGCAAGTATTTCTTCAGTGTTGGTATGATAGACACCACCTTCATCATCCAAACGTAGTTGTGTCCTAATCAATGATTCAGTCACCACATACTCTGCTCCATCAATAGTTGCTACAATCTCTATGTCAGACCTCTTAGTAGCAGTTGCCCAAAATTGTTTCACCAACGATTCTTATATCACATTAGGAGAATGTGTTAGAGCATAATGAATCTTGGAACGCTGCAAAAACTCTACCATAGGATCATATTGCTCATGGCCTTTTGTCTTAGTCAGAAAAGCAACCTTGTTATGATCTTTCTAGAATTGAAGAGATGCCATGTGAAGATTTTGTGATGAGCGGTTATGAATTAATCAAGTGGGGAATGGGTTTAAATTGGTTGTTGAGGGAATGAGTTATTTTAGGCAAAGTGATTCGAATTAGGTTATAAAAGTAAGTTACCCACTCATGGCCAAGAATATCGGAACAAATTGTTGTCCACATCTGACGTATAAAATAACTTTATCAAATTTCAAAATTAACCCTTCAGCAGAAACGATGGTCAATCTGCTGATCACTAGTCAATCAGCAGAATCAATGCAAGTGTAAAAATATCGTAAGTAAATATCTTGAGTTTTACTGTGCCACCGAACTCGCATTAATTACCATCAATCCTTGACTTTGCCTATAAAATATCCCCAAATCACTTGATATAGTTATCAATTACCCCCAATTATCATCAAACCCTAATTTCTCAATAACCTCACAATTGCCATCCCAAAACCATGTCATCAAAACCAGAAATCATCGATCTAACCTCCTCTTCTTCATCATCATCATCCAGTGATGGCTGGAACACTTACTTTCCACCCATTGCTCGACCATGGACGCATCAAGTAACCACAAACCAAGAAAGTTAGAAGAAGCAGAGTATGGGGGAACCAAGTCAAGCCCCCAATTTTGCTGAGTCTGATTCTTCTGAAGACTTACATCCCTTGCTTCCTTACCCAGCATCAGATAGAGAATTAGTCTCCTTTTCTATTTACCTCGGATGAGGAATCTTCCTAGGATGAATATGAAGATCCCTCCTTTATTCCTCCTTCCACACCTGAGAGACCACAAGCAAGGTCTAGGAAGTCTAACCTTCCACTTCCAAAATCATGAAAGGTGGTGATTGGTCTTCCTGCTCAAGAAGGCAAAGGAGAAGACAAAGGGAAGAGGAAGGTGGAGTAGTTGAAGATGTGATGTTGCCAGAGACTGAACACATAGGTTCTTGAGCATCTTCATCATCGTTTTCATCAATCCATCCTTCCATTTTCATCTTCAGCTTCTTCATCGTACTGGACATGCATATCCACCAGGCTTTTGCAATATGAATGATAGGATTTTAGGATTTGTGTAGTTGAATATGTATAGGAATGGTCTTTAATTACTTTTGAAGTTGTTTGTAAGCTGTAACTTGTTTCTTGAATGAATGAACAACTTGAATTTATCTTTCATTGCACTTCTTGTCTTTCTCTTCAGTAGAAATAATGAACATCGCATGTATTCCACTTCAGTAGAAACAATGAGAATCAGTCGTATTTACTTCAGTAGAAACAATGAGAATCAGTTGTATTTACTTCAGTAGGAGCAATGAGAATCATTTTTATCCTTCTTCAGTAGAAACAATGACTCCATCAGGAGAAACAAACTTTAGCTTACAGGACCTTGTTCCAAACAATCCAAACCAGCAACTACACATAGTTGTATTCTGTAAAACAGACACATAGTAGCAAACCAAACAAACAAACTAATATGCTAAGAAACACATTACATGGTTAGTGTTAGTAACCTAAAATATACAATATTTACAGTAACAATCAATCTACAAAGTTTACAACTACAATCCTCCCCTGAGGCATATGCCTCCCCTGAGGCTTATGCCTCCCCTCAAACTTTGCATTTATGGATTAAGCATCCCAATATGGAAACTAAGTGTTGAAACCTAGGTCCATCAAAAGCTTTAGTCAATAAATCTACCACATTATCATCTGTGTGAATCTTAACCACTTTTATCAAATGTTTTTCATATGCACCTCTTATAAAGTGGTGCCTAATCTCAATATGCTTTGTTCTATTGTGAAAAACTGGATTTTTAACAATACATATGGTACTTTGATTATCAATAAAGATTGTGGTGTTCATGAAATTAAACCCATAATCCAGCAACTGATTCTGTATCCAAAGTACCTGCCCACAACAATTGGCAGCAGCAACATATTCTGCTTCAGTAGATGAGGTAGCAACTATTGTTTGTTTCTTGCATTGCCAAGAAATCAATCTTCTTCCAAGAAATTGGCAACCTCCATTTGTGGACCTTCTATCCAAATTTGCACCAGCATAGTCACTATCACTATATGCTTCCAACTTGAAAGGGGACTCTTTTTGGTACCAAAGACCTAGGTTAGGTTGGCCTTTGAGGTACTTGAAGATCTTTTTGACTGCATTCAAGTGAGAAGTAAGTGGTGTAACTTGATGCCTTGAACAAGCACTCACAGCAAATGTGATGTCAGGCCTTGAAGCTGTTAAATACATCAATGAACCAATCATGGATCTGTATAAGTGAACATTCACAGCAGGATCTGGTTCAATGTTGTTCTTTGGTTTAGGAGCTTCATAAGGTGTAGTAGCAGTTCTGATACTTTCCATGCCAAACTTCTTCAAAATGTCCCTCACATATTTATCTTGACTAATAAATATACCATCTGGTTTCTGCTTAACTTGTAGACCCAAAAAGAAAGTAAGCTCCCCCATGGCACTCATCTGAAACTCACCCTTCATTAAGTTCTCAAATTCCCTGCACCAAGCTTCATTAGTGGAGCCAAAGATAATGTCATCCACATAAACTTGCACAAGTATTATATCCCTGAAATTCTTCTTAAGAAAAAGTGTTTTGTCAATGGCACCCCTTCTGTATCCATGCTTTAGCAGAAATGCTGAGAGTCTAGCATACCAAGCTCTTGGTGCCTGATGGAGGCCATAAAGAGCTTTGACAACCTTATAAACATAATCAGGATGATCTGGGTCTTCAAAACCTTTGGGTTGAGTGACATAGACTTCTTTTTCAATCTCACCATATAAGAATGCACCTTTCACATCCATCTGATAAACCATAAAGCCCATATAAGATGCAAAGGCCAAGAAAATCATAATGGCCTCTACTCTAGCAACTGGTGCAAAAACCTCATCATAATCTATCCCTTCTTCCTGCCTGAACCCCTGAGCTACCAGCCTTGCTTTATTTTTGACCACTATACCCCTTGCATCCCTTTTATTCTTCAAAATCCATTTTGTCCCAATTGCATACTTCCCATCTGGTAGAGGAACCAATATCCATACTTGCTTATTCTTGAATTGTAGCATTTCATCTTGCAATACTTCAAGCCAACTTGAATCTGCAAGAGCTTGTGGGACACTGGTTGGTTCCATTTGAGAGAGGAAACAAGCAAATAGACAATGTTGAAAGTCTGTGTGATTGTCTCTTTGTTGATTTGAGACATAGGAAATAAAAGCAACTTCTCCATACTTAGTTTGTTTCACCGTGCTTCTAGTTTTAACAGGATCTTTAGGATCACCAATAATATTTTCCTCTGGATGTAGAATGTTGATCCTTTTTGTTGCATTGGGGTTGACAGCAATTGTGGTTTCAAGATTGGTCATTGTTGGTTCAAACACACTGTCATAGGAAGATGAGGTGAAGATTCCAGCTTTGGGTTGGTGATTACCAAGATCTGAAGGACTTGGAAATCTGGTATATGGTTCTCCAAAGTCTGTGGACACCTTGGTAGAAATGGGAGTATATGCAGCAGGATTTTCAGTAGAGATGGTGATGTCAGAAGAAACATGTGAACTGTCAGTAGAACTATCAGCAGTATCCTGGTTTCCACTGACTGCTTGTGCTGATTGTCTAAGTAGTGCTTCAGCATCTTTTGCAAACTTCTCACCAAGCCTCTCAGCTTCTTGAGTAGCTGCATGCTCTTGCTTCTTGAGTCTAGCAAGATCCTCTGCATACTGTGACTCTTCTTCATTCTTATCAAGAGAATCTTTTGCACCATTACTTGCAAACTGGTTAGAAGGAAATGAAGGTACAACAAAGGTTTGTTCATCAAGCTCAGACTCATCTTCTGAGTCATCATTTAGGACACATGCATTGTTAGAGGGAGATTCTTGTGTACCTGCAGATTGGTTAGCAACAAATCTAGTATAACCCAAATAATCTGTTAAGTAATCCAGGTCAAAATACCAAGCATGACCTTGACCCTGAACATTAGTCTTCTCTTCTAGATATCTCAGGTTAAGAGTCTCCTCTATCCTTTTACCATTTAGATTATATACCCTATATGCCTTACTATGAGCTGAATATCCCACAATGTACCCCTCATCAGCTTTTCCATCAAATTTCCCAAGTGGATCACTAGTGTTCAAAATGGTCACTTGGCATCCAAAAGGTTTTAGGTAATGAATAGAAGGAACTTTCCCAGTGAGAAGTTCATAAGGTGTCTTGGAATGAGGTCTAGTGATAGATACCATGTTCAAAACATAACAAGCAGTACTTACCGCTTCAGTCCAGAACATTGTGGGTAACTTAGAGTCTGCAAGCATTGATCTTGCTGCCTCTATTAAGGTCCTATTCTTTCTTTCAGCAACCCCATTTTGTTGTGGGGTTTTTTGATTGCTATAGTCCCTTTTTATCCCTTTAGAGTTACAAAGCTCTATCAAAACAACATTCTTGAACTTTGTCCCGTTATCACACCTAATACCTTTAACCTTTTTGTTTAGCTGGTTTTCAACAAGGGTAACAAATTCTTTTAAAATTTGAGATGTTTCATCTTTAGTTTTCAAAAAGAATACCCAACAAAACCTGCTATAATCATCAGTGATTACCAAACAGAAGTACTTATGATCAATACTTCTTACTTGAGTTGGACCAAAGAGATCCATATGCAGCAACAGAAGAGGTTCTGAGATAGTGCTCACAGCTGTAATAGCTTTGTATGAGGCTCTGTGTTGCTTCCCTTTGTTGCAGGCAACACAATTGTTCTCATTGGTGAAAACTTTAGAAGGAAGTCCTTGAACTAGACCAAGTTTAGAAAGCTTGTTGATGGTCTTGAAATTTACATGAGCCATCCTTCTGTGCCATTTTGTAGATTCATCCAGGGATGCTTTAGCCACCAAGCATGTTAGATCACCTTCAGGTTGGACATCATTCATGTTGAATGTGTATAAATTGTTGTTCCTTGGAACTCTCAGCAGAATTGATGTATCTTCTGGAAGTTTGAAGTCTTTAGAGAGTACAAG
>LBNU01030654.1:39114-57542 GCA_014162995.1 Artemisia annua | reverse complement strand
TTTTTTTTTTTTTTTTTTTTTTTTTTTTTTTTTCCCAATTAATCACGTGTATAGGAAAATATAAAAACATTTAGTTTATGTGGGAGATTTATTCTCCAATCGACGAGCCCCAAGTAGGTATTGGAAATAAAGGCTTTAATCGCGCACCTTAAATTATTTTATTGATAATGTACCATTAGGTATTGGAGATTAATTTGATAATGTATGCCAGTGGTACTGCGTTGTAGTATGGTGAGTTGGCTTACGATATTTTATGTTCCAGGTCCAAAATGGGTTTAAAAAACGTGGACATTTGGGTGAGTATGAAGTTGGCAGCCTCTTTTATATCATCCAGTATATGCAGATATGTACTAATTTCCATGCTTGAGGAATACAAGATCTTACGGCCAGAAAAAGACCAAGAATGAAAACGACACAGGGTATGGTATTAAAACCTTAATCAGCATATTCCGAAATACAAAAGGTAGAAAACGACACAGGGTATGGTATTAAAACCTTAACCTTAGTTTATCAACTTAAAAAATCGCACATTGATTTATAATCTAAAAAGCTGGATTCGATGTTTCTAATAATATTGATTGTAATAATTAACATGGTGCTTGAACCAATATCTATTTTTCTTTACGAACTAAAAAAACTCATGTTTGAAATGCACACTCACACTAACATGTAGTTGCTTTATACTCAGTACTTGAGTAGCTGCAACACTCGCCTTCAACTTTTAAAGAAAAATTGATTTGTTATAGAGCTCTTTACTCTTTCTTTTGATGTTGACTTGACATTATATTGCCAGTAGAAAATGAAGCATTTTGAACTTTCAAGTTGAGACTAAAGTTGATTTATGAGTTATGACCAAAGTTCTTTGTTTGGGCATTCTTCTGTGTTGTCGTTTCACGAGTTAAAAGCATAAAATGATTGAATGTTCTATGCTACGACAAATATGTTAGCTACACAAATTGCACCAACAATGTTGTTCACAAATTTTTTAATAGGCTTGAAATAATTTGTCATACAAAAGCTAAGATATAACGAACGTAACAGGTCTACAACCTTATGGATTTAATAACAGTTGGAATACGACGGACATGTAATTCACCCATATATTTATTTTGCAGGAGCTCTATAAATCTCATGGTCACTCGATTGAACAAAACTCAAGAAATCTGCTTCCCGCTTTAAAGTCAGAAAGCTATTACAAGGTTAAATCAAGACTTAGCATATACATGCTCTTCTATCGAGCACTTGCTTCATGATTGATAATCAACCCTGAAGGTGGAGCCAATGCCCTCAACATTAATAGGTATATGCCTTTAATCTTTATACATGTATAACAGCTTAAGGCCATTTCTAATTTTCATGAATTGTATTTTTTGAGCACCAAATGACAATTAGATGATACCAGTAAATTATTAATATTTTAATACATGCCTCCCTTCCCGTTATAAAAATGTTTTTATATGTTGTGTAAGGTGCAAAAGTTCTTGTCGGGACTTGTGTGCCTGTAAGTAATGTAGCAAACTTGAGGGTGCAAGATGTGCGGGTTGGCTTACAGGTTAAAGTTGGGTCATTTTTACTATGGGTTGATTATTGACAAGCACTTTTTGCCCATTTATGATTATAACTATGTAAAAATTTTAAAACTTTAAATACCAAGTTTCAAAAAGTTGAATGAATTTAAAAAAATTACTTTGACCATTGTGAGCCGTTTCTAAAATAAACTGTTTTTGAATTTGTAGGATGAGGGTCTCGATGATGATAAAGATTTATAAGAAATAAGGGCTCGATTTGCCAAAATATGGTCATGAGGTGTTTCTCAACTTACAAGTTGGCATATACTTAATACTTAATAAGTTAATATATCTGACATGGCGGCAACTATACACCTTATTATTTTATAAAAGGTATTTGTAGCATATGAAAACCATCTTATGTGATTATGAAATTATTGCTTGCTATTAATGTTATAATGTTATGTTCATCCCTATTGCTACCATTGTTATACTTATTTCAGACAATAATATATTACAAAGTTTTTGACCCTTATATGCAATTTGGTGTTTGGGCTTATAGGTTGGTACCTACATAATATTTTACATAACCACGTAGTATTATTATTGTTATCTACGTGTATTTTATTTTATAGGGGAAGAGATTCAGTGACAATAAAAAATATAATAAGAAGAATGGGAAATGCTTTTAGCCACACATTTCAAATAAAGATGGAGAAATTCATTTGAGTTGCATCTTTTATTGTAGGTGCATTTGAAATGTGCGGTTATTTTTACTTTTCATTCTTCTCATTTTACTGTTATTTCTCATTTGATCCTAATTTTATTTTATAGTGAACAAGCATTTTTGTGTTTAGATGAAAAAAAACTATAAGGTGTTTGAGATTCATTATTGTTGTATGCTAATTAAATTCTGGTACAGTCACTAACCCCAAGTCTTTTTGCCAAGAAAGGGACCCCAAATAAATTATAGGTAATTCGCTTATTTTGAACTTTATGTAGCAGTCTAAAGAGTAAAAAGTAAGAGAGACCTAAAAGTGTTATGTTGCGACAAAGACGCCAACTACACCAACATTGTATATAGAGAAGTTCTTCATATATTATGAACTATATGTTTTTTTTTTCAACCTTATGCTTTGTTCAACTTTATTATTTGATTAATAATAGCATGTTTATTTTATTTCATTTATGTTGCTACACGTTCATACTTACATTACTATTAATTTTATCGTATAATCAAATTCTTAAAGCTAGCCGCCCCACCGGGGCGGGCCTAAAATCTAGTGTATATATATATATATATATATATATATATATATATATATATATATATATATATATATATATATATATATATTATTCAATGTTGCAAAAAAAGGTCTACAAGGCTGATTAATCACCGATTAGGTGCTACAAGGCCACCGACCTTGTCGATTTATGTAACTGGGTCAAGCACATAGGTCAACCGTGGTCAACCGTGGTCAACGGCGATCAACGGCGGTCAATGGTGGTCAAACTTTCCGAAAACCTATAATCTTGCCGGAAGTATCCAAAACTCACTGTAAACTTATTTTGATCACTTATACTAACTGATTAAGTCTATTACAAGTTGTTTTTTAGAAAATACCTTGTCGGAAATACCTAAAACTCACCAGAAATACATAAAACTTGCCGGAAATAACCAAAATTTATCAGATTTGCCAATCCGATTAATCACCGGTTAATCCCGTCTTGACCGATTACAAGCTACAAGGTGGTCGACCGCCCGACTACCGATTCGTGATTTTTGCAACCTTGATATATATATATATATATATATATATATATATATATATATATATATATATATATATATATATATATATATATATATATATATATATATATATTTGCGTTCATGTGATGAACATTTTAAAATAAGATACAATAGGCACCAACCGATGTGTGACAAGTGGCAATAGTTATTAAAGAATAATAAAAATTAAACTTAAATCTCTAATTAAATCAAAAGGGCATTTCAGTAACTTCTACCTCATTGTTTTATCTCTCTCCACACAAAAGAAAAACTACAAATCTTGTTTTATCTCTCTCCCTCAAAAACCAACATCCTCATTTTCTTCTAACTCCAATTATCTCATTCTATACACAAATAATAATAATAATAATAATAAAAATAATAATAATAATAATAATAATAATAATAATAATAAAACAAAAAAACGACATCAATATTGTTAATTGTTGATTAGATAATGACATAATGTAGGCTGCAAAGGTGCCACCAAGTGACGATTTACTTCTTGAATCCATACGTGTTGAGGTTTATTTGGTAGATTGTTGCTCGAGTTTAGTCTTCTTCGTCTAGGAGAAGGTTCGTCATTTGGTTGGTTTTGCTCTTCGTTTTCCTCATCTTCATTATCCATGTTTCGATCTCCTTTAATCTCGTTCTTGTAAACCATGACCACCTTAATATCTTTCGGATAAGATGCGACGGGATCGGGGTTTGTAATAACAGTTTCTACATATGTGTATCATCGGAATATAGTTGCATCTTTTGTCTTGGTTTTTTTTAACATAACAGTTGATATTTTCTTAGAAAAAGTTGGTTCACTAGTTCTTATTTATGCATCAGTTGATATTTACCAGTATGGTGTTCATTGTGCTTACAAAATAAAAGTGGGCATTGATTATTATCCGCGTTGTATGATGCATGTTCAAAATGATACAATATAGCATTTGATAACTTGATACTTGTTCAAGGTAGCACAAATTTCGGGTTGTTACTTGTTAGAGATGATAATTTACTTTTAATACTTATGCAAATGTGTTATCGGGGTCGGGTTAATTCGGGTTTTGGACTAGAAAAAGGTGACTCCAATGATTTTGCATTTGTTCTGCTCGAGACCCGCACCAACATATTGTTCAAAATATTATACATATTGTTTAAGAAAGAGGTGCTCCAATAATTTTGAATTTGTTTTGGGTTTCTCATTTTGCAGGTCCATTCTTTTTTTAAATTAATGTACCAATAATTTTGGTAGACACGTATTTTAGTGATGTGAATTCCCTTTTTTTTAATCAATGAATAATGAGATACTATCGTTTATTTATAATAGTGTATTCTTGTACGGAGTGTATCACATTTTATCATTGTGTATTATCTTGGAATACTTGATACAATATAGTGTTTTTAGTGTATCTACATGTTACGTTTTAATTACCATAATTTATGTGTAACGGTCAATATATTTTGCTAAAAAATTGTGTGAGTCAATAAAACGTTAACTGGGCGCCAATTAAAAAATTGGTGTGTGTGTCAATAATACGCTTGTGTGCAAGTGTGTCAATATATTTAACTAAAAAATTCGTGTGTGTGTCAACATTACATCAATTGTGTACCAATTAAAAAATTCGTATGTGTGTCAATAATATGTCAATTGTGTGCCAATTAAAAAATTGGTGTGTGTGTGTCAATAATACGTCTTGTGTGCAAGTGTGTCAATATATTTAGCTAAAAAATTCGCGTGTGTGTCAATATTACGTCAATTGTGTACCAATTAAAAAATTCGTGTGTGTAAATAATACGTGAATTGTTTGCAAGTGTATCAATATATTTAGCTAACAAAATTTGTGTGAACGATTTTAAATCTTTGTATCAATAGTTTATTTTTAATTTCATGGTCTTAAGTTGGTTAAATTACATGATCTGTTAACCCCTTTGATCGACTATGGTTGTTATATATGATATTTTGGTGTTATACAAGTTGTCATTTTCTTTTATTATATTATATGATTGCTACTGATAAAGTAGTACTTCCTTTCAAGTGGGCTATTTAGCTTTGTATATTAACACTAGCGAATGATTGCTACTGATAAAGTTGTCATTTGTGTTGTTGTGTCAATGGTGTACAGTGGGTTATTTAGCTTTGTATATTAACGGGTCGATGTGTTACTATTTGTCAATAAAGGTGTCTTAAGAAATTAGTGTCACTATAAAATATAAATGTATCAAAATAAATGTGTCACAAAAAACATGCAAAAAAATTAGTGTGTTACTAGAAATATAGTATGAAACTAAATTTGTTAAAAGACAGTTTGTAAGAAAAAAAATGTGTCATAAAAACTAGTGTGTCACTACATATGTGTCAAGAAAATTTGTGATAAATATAGTATGTCACTACAAATGTACTAAAATTTGGTAATGTGTCACTAAAAATGTACTAAAATTTGATAACGTGTCATTAAAATGTATCAAAATAAAAACTAAATTTATGTATCATGCCTATCAATATACTGGATAGAAAATAAAAATATATACATATATATAAATTAAATTTATGTATCAAACATCTAAAATAGAAATTTAAAAATTGAAATTAAAAAACTAGAATAAAAAACAAACAAGAATTGTATCCGGATCACATTTACGATTTGCACATGCATTTATTTTGCCTTACTCAAAATTGCCCCAATCTTCTATTTATTTACAATAATGCCATTAAGTGCATTAATTATGAAACACTTTTAATTAACTTGAATCTCATCGATAATATTTGATCCAACGGTCTACAAGTGTGCCTATTGTTTTCTACTTTAAGGGTGTACACCACAATAACGCCAACCTACATATATATATATATATATATATATATATATATATATATATATATATATATATATATATATATATATATATATATATATATATATCACAACCTATATAAAGCACAAGTTTGATTTCTAATTTTAGAAGGCAAAAATAAGAAAAAATCCCTCAAAACTCCACAAAAACTACACGTGGCATTTATCATATAAATAGCAAGTTTAGCAATTTTTGTTCAAAGAATTTCGGATGGCTTGGTCAACCCAATTATTGAGCCATTTAAAAAAAAAAANTCTGTTTAAGTAGGAAACAATCAATCAAATAGCATGTGTTTTGTTAAGCAAAATCAACAACCAAATTATAAATTAATTGGTTTACAAACAATTTTATGTATGTTGTTACCTTCTTGTTATGCACCTCAAGTATAGTTTTGAAACCATTACATAATGATGAACCAATTGGTTAGTTATTTCACATAAAATATAGTAGATGTAATTCATTAAAATATACGTGGCCATGTATGCGGCATACAGATTTATATAAAGTACCAATTCGTTATCAACTTTTTGCAACCACGACATACTAATGTACCAATTGGTTATCATTTTTTTTTTTTTTTTTTTTTTTTAAAGAATTTCGTATGGAATTTTCAAATGTAAAATCAATCCCTATGATCATGGAAAACATAACAAACATTCCATATTTATCTAATCCTAATTCCATCAAATATTTTAAATTTCTTATCATCGTCTTTCATTTTATCATTATTAGGATGTTGTTTGAACAATTGTTGGGTTTGTCCCGTTTGTCGTGTTTCATTTCCGTATTTCAATTTTTCGTTTTTTTGACAAGTTCAAAAAACAAGACATGTGTTGGTTTGCATCGATTTGAAGATGATTTATATAAGAATCTATGTTTACGGTTTTATTTCTTTTATTTGCGATTTTGTTATATGCATTTTATGTTTTTTTTCCAATACATCTATTATGCTTATTTGAATATGTTAACACATTTTTATTTGTGTGTGACATGCAATGGCAATCATGAACTGAATGAAAACATAGATTAAGAAAAAGCATGTGTTTAACACTAATTTAGATAAGAATTGATCATTTTCTAAGCATGTTAATCATCTTCATCGTCTTTTGAATAAATTCATTGATTGGGGTTCCTTTTACCGTGTTTCATTTCTATATTTGTGCATGAAACGTGTGGATTGCAAATGAATTACATCCGTATAACAACAACGTGTTATTGTAAAAACTATGTTATACTTTTATTGTTAATATTTTAAACCATGTTATAAAACTTAACAATCAAACTTAACTATTATATGTTCGATATCCATTGTTACATTAGTATCTTTTTAAGAATGATGTATTTTTTAATTTCGTGTACTATCTAAGTTGTTTAGTTCCTATAATAATGGAACATCTTTTGTGTTCTTAATCTTCTCTTATTTTTTAAACAAACATGATCTTTTATATACTCAAATATAATCCTAACAAATATTAAAAAAAATAAAATAATAATAATAATAATAATAATAATAATAATAATAATAATAATAATAATAATAATAATAATAATAATAATAATAATAATAATAACAAATACTGCCTAATTTATGGAACCCACAGTATTTTCAAGAAAGAGCTATACTTGCGCCTATGCATGACGAAGTTGATAAGGTTAACGAGCATATGTTGTCTATGCTTGATGGAGAGGAACGCATTTACTATAGTTCTGATACGGTCAGCGATGAGTCTTTGTATACTACCGAATTTCTGAATAGTATCCATATGTCAGGAATACCACATCACAAGTTGGTATTGAAGGTAGGTGCCCCTCTCATATGTTTGCGAAACATTGACCAAAGGGCTGGTCTTTGCAATGGCACAAGGCTGCAGGTTTTAAGGATGGGAACTATTAATATAGAAGGACGAATTATTTCAGGTGGTAAGGTTGGAACAATTTGTGCTATACCGCGGATGGTCATAAGCCCTTCCGACACAAAAATGCCCTTCAAGTTAAATAGGAGACAATATCCTATTTCTATTTGTTTCGCTATGACCATAAACAAAAGCCAAGGTCAGACTTTTGTCTCAGGTTGGCTAATTGCTACAATGCCCTGTCTTTTCACATGGTCAATTATATGTCGTTGTTTCGTGAGTTAAAAGCAAGCAAGGTCTTAAAGTGATTTGTTGTGATAGAGATAGAAACTACGCTGATGAAACAACTAATGTTGTCTACAAGGAAGTCATACATCGCCTTTAAGCATATCATTTTTTCTTTAATGTTATTCACATGTTTGTTTATCTACACGAATTTTGTCGTATTGTATTACGCATTTTTTGTCATATTAAGATTTTTTAAGTAATCACGTATGTTTATGTGTTTATTTTTTAGTATGTAGTTTTTTTTATGTTTTTAATGTAACGTTAAATAAAAAATAAAATTATCGAGTTAGCCCGGCCATCGGCCGGGTCTTGAAACTAGTATTATATATAACAGGAGGCGTTTGACCAAATTAAAGCCATACACACAAGCATGTCAACCAGTGGAGCATGTAGGTTATTGTGATTTGATTATTCAAAACAATTATGTCATGCTTTAATAATTATTGCATTCCATAATAGATATCCATAAACCTGTATACATTCCTTAATTATAGTAAAAAATAAATAATATGCGACTTTTATTCATTAATCACCCAAAACCCTAATTCTTCCTCAACACTAATCACGTGTCCTCTAAAAACTGCTCATCATTTTTTTTGTATGTACGTCTCTTTTTTTCAAAAACCTAATCATCTTATGTTATTGTATTTGAAGAACTATGATGGAGGCTTTTGGTGTGGTTTTGGTGGACAAAAAGCAAAAGTACGTCTCCTTTTTTCAAAACCCTAATGATCTTATGTTTGTTTATTGTATTTATTTTATTGCAGGTTAGTTGTATTATTTTATTGTTGTTTTGAGTCCTCTAATTCTGATGTGAAATCAAGAAGAACATGATAAAACTCTGATTTTGTATGTGGAGGCAAGCATGTTAGGGATCACAGCGGTTATATCTAGAGATCTTTATATATTTTCATCTATTATTAATTTCTTTTTGTTATATGTCATCATGATGCTAACGTTGTTTTGATGATGAAACAGTTGTTAGAAAAACTTATTATAGAAAGAATCATGTAACCTGATGATAGGTCTTTGTCAAAACACAAAGGCTTGATAAGATATAAGAGGATGCAGTCTTAATATTCGACATTATGACTGGATTTCATCACTTCAGAAAGGGACTGGATTACATGATGGTCATTACAGACTTTAGGAACACAGGATTACATGAAGCGGAAAAGAAAGATGGACGATGTTTATAAATATGCTGATAACGTATGCTCATTTTTTTCAATAGCGAAAATTTCTTTACATTTTAATTTTAGATAATTTACCTATAGTTGAAACGAATTTTTTTTTGTGTAGCAGACCCCTGGACGTATGCTCATTACAGACTTTAGGAACACAGGATTATATGATGGTCAGCAATATGTAGCTTAGACTTTCCCATGATTATGTATTTGTAGCATTGACACTTTACTTTCGCATAAAATGGAAAGGGCCTTTTAGAAAAAATACAGTGACCCAAGTAAGATACATTCTTATACACATATGATACTTACTAACGACGTTACAAAAGAGGATATGTCTGCCATGGATTCTGTTCATGTTAGTTTTGCTACTGAGTGTGCTATAGTCTAATAAGCGTTTGTATTTCAATCCATTACCACAGGAAGGCTGTAAAGTGTGCATGATTGAGTGAGATTTTTCTGAGCCAGATTGGATGGTAGAGGCAGTGTGTCCACCTAAATTGATAACTGAGGTAATCAGAAAATTAAACTTGGTGATATTATGAAAAAAGACAAGGCTAATATTCTGTTTTGCAGGTGAAAGGCGGAACATAATGGGGAAGTATTTAGTAAATGGGTTGGTGTTGATACATATGCTGGTGGCTGGAAAATTGCGGGCCACCGATGGTGATTTTTCACCAAGTAAGCTCCCTTATGCTGTAAACGTGTCATTAAAAATTGTTCTTAATGTTTACTTATTATTAACCATAAATCAGTGTGAAAGGTGCCCGCGGTTTTTTTCGCCCGAAAAACAAGATTTTATACGAACTATATACCAATTTGACATTTGAAACATCAAATGCACCTCTGTTAACAGCAGACAATGTCGTACTACGCATGTGGAGTATATTTTGTTGATTTTAATTATAGCTACAATAAAAATGCTACAATTAATCTTTTACTCAGATGACATTGTAAATGGCAGAACTCATTACCATTATAAGAAAGAGGCAGATGAAGTGTGTGTTTATACATCTGAGTTTTAGTATAATGGAATGTAGGTTACGGAAATCGAGATAGAAGGTCGTGAAGAGGTAGAAAGTGGGCAAGGAAAAAATACAACATACTGTCCTTTCTGTCATGCTTTTACTTATGTTACTAATAACAATCGAATATTACTGGATGATATGATGGATATATCTTTTATTAGTTCCGTCATCAAGAATTCTCGCGGTGCATGCCATTCAATACGGAGGACAGCGGCTTTCAAATGCTTTATAAGGATTTCCTCAGGTATAATCATCTTCCTGATGCACCACATTCTTTCAATTTTTTTTAAATGTTAAAACATTACTTATTAGCTTCTATATAATGTGGCAAAATGGTCAGGCCAGGGTAAATGGTCAAAAGGGGTAATTCTGTACGGCTTGGGGAAGAAATCTAATTAGTATTTTATAAAAGATTGCAAAAGAATGATAATGTTTAATCAAACACATTGTTCGGGTGTATCAGGTTAAAGAAACTGAGCACGGGTCATGGTTTGGGCTTATTAGAAGCTAACCATGTTTGAAATTTACGGTTGGATATCTACAATTAGTGCTATACAAAAAGCTTTAGGATTTTTTCCTTCAATTTAGATAAAGAAAAATGTATAAAATAAGGAGATGCAATTTAAAACTACATAATCAATGATGTTGATGCTGTTTTATTTATGGATATAGGTATCTTAAGCTTTTAGAAACTCAAAACCAAAACTGTTTTTAATGTGTCTTGAGGACTACTGTGAAACATCAGTAGTAAAAGGGTGAACTTGGTCGTTTTTAATTGGTGTTTGTATGGCCTTACAAACGAATGATTGAAGAGAAATCAGCTTATGATGAAGAAGAAATGAATATTCTGAAAGAAATTATTTTAAGGAGAGAAAGGGAAAAGCATTTCTTGGAAAAAGAAGTTGAAGCTTATAGGCAGATGACCCATCATGAAAATGATCAATTTTATCGCGGAGATAATCAAGATTCCAATGAAGATCATGATTTGACGAAAAACGCAAGATTATATGAAGATGCTGTCGCTGACTCGGTAAAAGAAGAGGAGCATGAGAAAACTATAGCCATTGTAGGCGAAGAAAAAAGTCGGGGAATGGAGGCTGATGTTGCAACAGATTCACGTGTATATGATGTTCATATTGACCATGGCCCCAAGTCGAGTGAAAAGTTAAATGAAGCTAAAAAGCAAAGTGAACAAAATCAGAGTGCTTCAGAGTGTAGTGGTGGACTGCCACCTGTGAGGTCAAACTCAAATATAGTTTAAGAAGGAATTCCACATCAGCGTTGGATAATGAACGAACAAAACTCGACACTGAAGTGGAATGGCTGAGGGAAAGGTTAAGGGTCGTGCAAGAAGGAAGAGAAAAGCTCAACTACTCCATTGATAATCGTGAAAAAGAAAGCTAGCAGTTGCAACTTTTGGAAGATATAGCTTGCCAGCTTCAGTAGATCAGAATGCTAACTGAACCGAAAACAGCCCGTCATGCCTCTCTCCCACTCCCTTCCTCTAAGGTATTGAAGTGGATTTGACTTTTTTGTTAGTAGAACAATTTGACGTTTTTACATATAAATTGTGTGAAAGTTCCCGCAATGATAATTTTAAATATCCCGTATTTGACATAAAATGTGTGTTTGGGTAATGGTTGGTTTAATGTTCATTTCTCACGGTTGAGTTGTAATCTATTAGTAATTGTTTTATAATCTTAATGTCAAACCACTAAAAGTAGGATAAGACCTGAGCAGTATGTGTTCACCAAATGTGCAAATTTCAATCCCCTAAAAGTAGAACAAGGCTTAAGCTCAAGTATGTGCAACCTAATCTCAGTAATCTGTATGCAAGATAATTTATTTCTTTTTTTGGTTGGGTTTTAGATTTGTATATTCAGTAATATTAGCATGCAACTTCAATTAAAATTGTTGGACCGTTGTATCTGCATGTCATGTGCCCATATCTTGACTATTAATTTGACCTATGGTATGTCATTAGTTGAATCTAATGAAGAAATATCATAATTTTGCAGAGTTCCACGAAGAAAAGACGATGCCGAAGTGTATCTTCAGGACCTGAAAAAAACTCTTGAAGTAGTTTCTCTATCAAGATAAATCTAGAACAGCTTGGTAGTCTTTGGTTTAGTGGTGGAATGTGAATTTTTTTTGTGAATATTAGATTCAGTTGCTGTAGTATGTTTTCGAATAAACCTGGAAAGGCAATACTCCAGTTTTATAATTAATTCGTGTTTTTTGTTCCTTTTTAAATTTCATTCATTATTACCTTTGACTTTCAATAGTCAAACTCGGTGCTATGACTTACCTATTGATGTGTGATGCTTGTATAGCGAAGCGATTCTCAAAAGTTAAAAGCGTCATAAATAATAACATGGCTGTAAATCATGATTACATGGCAATGAGGCTGCGATGAAACGATGTTTTTATAGTATGAGTGCATAGGCTGAGATTGTCAAGACGAAAATGATAGATTGCATGAAGATCAAATGTGATGAGAGACGAAGCTTTTTAAGTGCCTGCTTTCCTAAACATGCCCCACCATTACAGCCGTCTAAACAAATAGTAAGTACTTTATTTCCATTTTTTCGATTAGGTTGTAGCTTTGTGAATTTTAAACATATTTTTTTCAATTAAACAATATATGTGTTGCGGCTAAACTTTGTGTTAGTGTCCTTTCTCTAAACTAATAAGTTGTTTTCAGTAATCTGTTAATAATTTTTTTTCTTTCAAACAAGCAATACCAAACATCCCTTTCTCTTCTTGTCGCTAAACAGCTTCCCCCTTTTCGCAATCTAAAGATCTGTTTAGGGATAACCATTTTGACTCAGACAACCTTGCAGCATTTGTCTATTGATTGGATATGCCTCGACCTCCGGTCTGTTACCTACATTTTTATCCTTCATGATCCTCATGTCTCTGGATAATCATCTCATGTAACAAGTCCAGAATATTTCGTAAGAAGGTGAAATCTACAAATTGGTTATGGTTTTTGTTTTTACCTTTTTGTGTGCAAAGGTCACATTTACTGATTTTACACCTATTATATCTCTGTTTGTGTGCATCTTTTTTTGTGTGTTTTGTATAAAATTGTTGTATAACCTTGGTTCTAACGTGATCAGCATTTGGTCAGGGTGCCGCAAGATGTAGTGGCGACAGGCGGCAAGTGCTATGCTATGAACTGGGTCACAGGTTAGTAGAGTATCTCTTTAAGTTGAGCTTTCAAGTCGATATTATTGAATGTGCTTTCTGAGAAAATAATTTGTGCCAAACAATAAGTAACAAATGCGCCAAACTGATTATATACTGTTACTGAACTTAAATTGTAAGTATCCATAAATGTAAGTGATTCTTTTGGGAGTCTTATACTTGAATTTAAAAGGTTTTTAATTTAAAGGGGTTTAACATCAAATGATAGTCATACTTAATTCCTCAAGGATACTTATATTCGATAGGTTCTAAAAGTTTTCATAATTGGTCTACTATTCGAACCAATGTAGCATGTTTATTCTCTACAGTTGCAGCAATGGCTCGCAATTAGTCTCACTAACAGAGATCATATCCACTCACGTGGATAAAAAAGCTTACATAAAGGCGATTCTTTGTGTGCAACCTGATGAACTCCGCGGTTTTCAATTTCATGTATACAAGAAACGAAAAATGTCAGGTTTTGGGCATCGCATGTACAAGAACTATGATCCCAGAGCAAAGGTTATAAAAAAGTTAGGAGAGGAAGTTTTCTCGATTGTAGGCAGGGGTCCCCTTATTGAGGTATTTCAAAGTTCATTAGATGATATTTACTTATCCAATTCTTATCGTTTAAAAAATAATCAACTACATGCTGCTTTAAAAAGGTGGTTATTGCTTTGGAGCAAGCTGCACTATCGGATTAGTACTTTGTCAAACGAAAGTTGTACCCAAATGTTGATTTCTATTTTGGGCTGATTTATAGGTATGCCTTTGAGATTATTAGCCCAACATTAGTTGCTAAATGTTGGATCTGTTATTGATGTGCAGACTTCAATTCATAATAGGGCAGTGGGTTTCCCTACTGAGTTCTTTCCTGATTTGTTTGCTATACCTCGAATGGGTGGCTATTTATCACACTTGCGAGAGTCGCTTGATGACCCCGACACTGAGATTATGAGGACTGTGAGGAATTGTGGTACGGTGGTTCGTTACACGTAAGTAGCGTATGAGTGGTCGAGGTAATTTCATACTTATTTGTTTCACTCGCAGTTATGAATGGTTTACACAGATAGAGATGAAAAAGGGGTGTTTAGGACGGCTTACTAAAAGTGGTTGTCTTTTCAAATGATGTGAATCTAAACGGAGCTATGTCACTAAACTGTGAAAACACATGATTTTTCGACCATGATTCAGCCACCCCATACTCACCCTTCACCCACACTTCACACTCACCATTCATGCATGCCATTGCACATAGCTTTCCAGCCAACAACTCCAAGAACATTTTGATATCTCACTAAAAGTAGAGAATCTAGAAGTGACATTTTCATAAATCAAGTGTATGCAAGCTGGTCCTTCTCAATCATACTAAAAATTACACATTCGACCCGTTGCCCAATCCGCCAGTTTTGCCTCTCCTATCAAGACCAAAGATTACAAAGTTTTATACTATAACTTTTCAATGATGATTATTCAGGTACCCCCTTCCAAGAATGAATAATATTATATCTTCAAGCATTACCCAAACCCCGAAAATTCAAATGAGGTATTTGCAATTTTCCATGATGTTATTTCAGCAATGATTTTGTAGAACACGATTATACATTGAGTGGTTTTCATATGCAAACTGAAGTGGTACCGAACAACTTTATTAGATATTCTTATTGAGGTAAATAGAGTGTGTGTGTGTGTGTGTGTGTGTGTGTGTTAGGTTATCTGCAATTGTAATAGTTCGACGATCAATGTTGATTCAAGGGTGTTTGAGGTTGTTTAGAACTCATTCAAATGTGTTGGTGTGTGTTGCCTGCTTTAATCTGATTAAGGGGTGTTTGGGGTGGCGTAGATCAGACAAATAGTAATATAAACTCATTAGACAAAAGCTTTGATGCTAACTACTATTTTTTTTTTGGTAATGATAGCAGTTGTGCACATGTACATAAATCGCTAATATGAAATAAATCAGCAATTTCTTGTGCTTATGACGTGGTTTTTTTTGATTTTTTTTTGCAGGTTACGAGTCTCAATGGAAGTTCATCTTGATGTTTTTGATCCTAAGAAATCCATTACACCTGCTGGAATATTTAGTAACCGATACATGTTTTGCTATTTTTGGAGTGTGAATGAAAGGTATTGCAAAGGAAACGAAAGGTGTATCGTGAACATAGAGGCCGCTGTTCAGTGTGTTTATTGTGCCAGATTAATGATTGCATTAGTTGCTTCTATACTATACCATTTGTATATCTGATCTATTGTTCAAACCTTACCTCCTATTATGGTATTGAGTATGCCCTTGGCTGCAATGGCTTAACTGTGTAATAAGCTTGGTGGTTAATCGACCTGTACTGCCGAGACACTACGAGACACGTTCACTATCTGTTACACTTTATATTACACCGTTTTCCTTTCTTTATATTCATATCAGCTGGATTCTTTAGGACTGACCTTCTTTTTGTTACGTTCATTGGTTTTTTAGCTGCTACCCCGCGGCCCACAACCAGAAATGTCGGCTTATCAGCCGGGCGTACGAATGCCCGGTCGTCCACCGCAGGTACAATGCTTTGTGTAGTTAATTTTGTGGGTCGTTTCAAGAATGTTATTCGATTTCTACGTTTCTTGGTTTTGGAGTACCTTCTATGATAAATCAGATTTCGCTAATACGAACCATTGCCACTGCAGCAGAAATGGATGACAGATTTGCTTTGTGACAGGTTAAATTTGTGGGTATTAGTTGGACAAATGATAGAAAGGTTTCTTCTTCAGCCGCTACCCTGCTCCAAAGTAAGTAAAAAATGATCTTTCTCAGCTTCAGTCTGCGCATCTCTGCTCATTGAACCAGGTGTTTATATCCAAACTGCAATGTTGACTTGACACATGGCTTAACAGGAGTTTTTAATAGAAGTTAAATATCTTTTGCTTTCAGAACATTGTACATGTTTAGCTTATTTTTCATCACTGGCAAGTGCCGAACGTTACTGATGTCGGACTCAATCCAAGGGCCGTCAAGAAAGTTAATGTGATTGGTGTAGGTTTAATGGGTTCTGGTGTAGCTAAGGCCCTACTCATCAGTAACATATTTGTTGTTCTGAACGAAGTCAACTCTAAGTATCTTCTAAAATGGATAAAACCAGTAGAAGGTATGATCTGCATTTTTGACAAATCAGGTTTATTCTGCCACTTATGTTGTTGGGAACTGTAATCTGAAACATACGATGAAATTTGGCAGAGAAGACATAAAAGAGAGTTGGCTAACATATATGTGGAAATTGCGGTTTAATAATAAATTATTGTACTCTTAAAAAAGAAATGGGTTATTCATAAGATATACACATGATCAAAATTTATAGTTGAGTGTTGTTTTTTTCTTTAGTTTCGTGTCTGTTATTTGTACTTATTTGAGGTGAATTCCGGTTACATCTTGGTAAAATTTGTCGATTTTTGATGTTTTAATTTATACATGCCAATCATAGGGAAAAATATATAGAAGGTAAGGATATGGAAGAAGAGTTGAAAGAGCATGCAGGCATACTAAGACAAAGTGAACTAAGACGAAAAGAAGATGAAAAGGAGCTTAAGGTTAGACATGATCAAACTATTACTAACTTACTATGCATCGACTTCATAAAAATGTGCATATTACCATCAGGGAGTATAAGAGGACGATGTCATCTGTGCATGTGGCTCAAGTGCATATACTCAATATAATATGCTGAAAATGTGAGTTTCTATCGGCTTTTACAAATCTCAGTATGCTCGCACAAATCTACTAAGTTTCATTAGATTTAAGTGATTTTTTTGTTTCATAAGGTTTATGATGGTTGTGTATATTTTAAATGATTTATTGAGCTTGATTGTTTGCAGGTTCAACGTAACATGGATCTCCACATTTGTTATCGATTCTTGGGACGCTTTCTTTGAGCAGGTATGTAAGTTTATGAAAATTTGATGTTTGGAAACATGGTTGTAAAACGTTGATATCGTTTGGTATGGTTTAAATTATTTCAATCTTGCCATTTTTTACCCGCCATCTTTGCTATAGTAAACATGTCCACGATAATAATAAGTCATGTTTGCAACTTGTCAAAGAGAAGGTATGTGATAATGTAGTTAGAATTTCTAACTTTTTGCTTTTTGTTGGATTTAGATTATAATATGATTGCTTTTAATGAAAACTATAATAGACACATTTGGGTTTTTTACTTAGTTTGTGCATTATACGGATATTTCTTTGTATTCATGTTTATAGAGACCAAAGGTTCTTGGGGAAGACAAAAGACAATGAGCAATAAGACAGGCGTGAAGCTCATTTGAAATTCAAATATCTGAAACTCCATTTCGAATAGTGCAGGGCAAATATCCATCAATCATCAGTGTGAAAACCTCGTAAACGATTGAGATGACCGAGTGGTCTGTGCTTGAGCATTCCCTCATCGTGCTCGGAACATGTAATGCTAAATAATATTCATGTCTTCTTCAATGAAATTCCCTCACGGAAGAAATTTTGCAATCGTACTTTGTGATTTTTTCTGCATTGCATATTGTGCTTTTCTGTCATCTTAAGAAAATCATTTTTTAACCTGGGTCACTCTTTCTTCTAAAATTTCTTATCCCCAAATCATGCTTGAACTAAGTAAAGTCTTTTTAAGGGGAAGGAAGCCCTTTGGTCCTTCATAATTGTGTTAGTATGAGGTCTAAAGTAGCGTGTAATTTCCTCTTACTAAAATTGAAGAACCTTG
>LBNU01030654.1:0-23317 GCA_014162995.1 Artemisia annua | reverse complement strand
AGTACCATAAGACTGCTGATTGCTTTGGCATCAATTCACAATCTGATTATACATCAGATGGATGTGAAGACAGCCTTCTTGAATGGTGAATTGGATGAGGAGGTTTACATGAACCAACCTCAGGGCTTCATCATGCCTGGCAATGAAAACAAGGTGTGTAAACTGATTAAGTCTCTGTAAGGACTGAAACAGGCACCTAAGCAATGACATCAAAAGTTTGATGAAGTGGTTTTGTCTAATGGTTATGTTCTTAACCAGGCTGACAAATGTGTATATAGCAAATTTGATGAATCTGGTAAAGGAGTCATCATTTGCCTATATGTTGATGACATGTTGATATTTGGCACTGACCAAAATCAAGTTGACCTAACAAAGGAATTTTTGTCATCAAGGTTCTCCATGAAAGATATAGGGGAGGCTGATGTTATCCTTGGTATAAGGATTAAACATGAAAGCAATGGTATATCAATTTCTCAGTCTCATTACATTGAGAAGGTACTGAAGAAATTTAATTGCTTTGATTGTACTCCAGTGAGTACTCCTATGGATACAACTGAGAAGCTGATGCCTAATACTGACAAAGCTGTATCTCAACTTGAGTATTCTAGGGTAATTGGCTGCCTGATGTATGCCATGACTTGTACAAGGCCTGACATTGCTTTTGCAGTGGGAAAATTGAGCAGGTATACTAGTAATCCTAGTGCTCAACACTGGCAAGCAATTCAGAGGGTACTGAAGTATTTGAAGAGAACTATGGATTATAGTCTCTCATATACTTGTTGTCCATCAGTGTTGGAAGGTTACACTGATGCAAGTTGGTTCAGTAACACTGAAGACAATTCGTCTAACAGTGGCTGGGTATTCCTACTTGGTGGAGGTGCAATTTCTTGGGCATCCAAGAAGCAAACTTGCATCACCAGTTCAACAATGGAATCTGAATTTGTAGCTTTAGCTGCTGCTGGTAAAGATGCTGAATGGTTGAAAAACTTGCTTCTTGAGATTCCATTGTGGCCTAAACCTATAGCACCTATTTCTATCCGGTGTGATAGTGCTGCTACATTGGCAAAGGCTTATAGCCAGATGTACAATGGGAAGTCTAGACACATAGGTGTCAGGCATAGCATGATTCGTGAGCTCATCATGAATGGGGTGATATCTATAGAGTTTGTTAGATCTCAACAAAACTTAGCTGATCACTTGACGAAGGGTTTGGCTAGAGACTTGGTTTTAAAGTCTGCTAAAGGGATGGGTTTAAAGTCCAACTTAGTCACTGAATGCTAGGACACCCAACTCCCTCCTGAGGAAACTTGGGAGTTGAGTTCAATGTGGAAAGCTGAACATTCAGTGTACTGGAGCACATGTTTTACAATCATCCCAAGGTTGTGCTCAGAACCTGCTGAAAAGGAGGATGAAGTCTTTACTTCTCAATGGTTAATTTTCTTTGAAAAAGTTCTAAGCAGGAGCATGAATAAAGAGGAACCACCTATGTAAATGTTGAAGTTTTGCCACTTCAGGAAGCTATGGACTTTTAGCTTTTACAACATTTATGAATTGGATATGGACACATGGCTTGTATAGTGTCAGGAGTATTTTAGTGTTTGAAAATGTATGTGTATTTTAACTTCAGGTATTCAAATGGGTTGAAGGGTTCAATTCTTTGTAACACCCTAATTCTCGAATATTTGAACGTATAATGTACTAAGATGGAAATTCAATCCTCAGGATATTTTCGTTTATGCATATGTTTTGTCTAATGTTTGATTTTCATGCTAAGGAAGTGAACTAAATTTGGGGAGGATTGTTGGAACATTTAGTGCACTTGAGGGATCAAATCATACTTGGAAATGGGTTTGGAGGTACGGAGTGTACACCCATCAAGTCTCTGATTACCCTGACTCAATAGTGGTTGTGCTAGTGTGACTCTGATTCTGCTGCTAGTGTTGTGAATCTGCTGCTAGGATTCTGCTGCTAGCTGATCCTGCTGATAGGATTCTGCTGCCAGCTGAATGACTCTGCTGCTAGCAGATTCTGCTGATGATAATGTAACTACTTTGACCTATTCAAATGACAGTTATATCTGCTCTTATGACCACGTTTAATTGGTCATGTAACCACTATCTTTGGCTATAATGGGGGTAATTATGTGGAGATTAATGAGCCGATTAATTCTCATAATTCCATTTGACTAGCCATGAGTACTTTCCTATTTAAGAGGAATTATGTTGAGCATGAAAGACACACAGAAAACATAAACACTATAATACGCAAGGGTTGTTGAATTGTGCCTAATTCAATAACAAACATTTGGTCTTATCCCAAGTAGATATTCGTGATACCCAGGCATTAGGGTCGAATAGTTTACTTTGAAAAGTGATAACACGATTCCAAGTGATATCCGGTAACCATTAATTTGGTACGTAGCTAGGCTTTGATTATCTTACCCTGTTCTGGGCTCATAACCACCAACATTGTCCATTGTTGAAGTCCATCGCAAAACCATCTGATATCGATTATGTCATAATTGAGGATGACCCTGACGAGAGAGAAGAGTTTATTAGGATTCTTAGAGTCAAGATTTTTCTACCTTGCAGCAGATGCTCGATCATCATTAAGGTTAGTATACTATTGTCATGTTACTACCACGTGTTAGTTTGTGGATATATTTAATATACGTATGACCGGATTCGAACACAAGCCTATGGGATTGCACGCGTTGCGTATGAGATTTAATTATATTAAGTCACAAAATATTAATATGGTCGAACAAAGAAAAAGAAGGGGGTTGAGTGTCGAGTTTTGGAACTTAAGGAGGTGCTAGCAATGATTTGTTGGACAAGATTAAATGTCATATAAACACACCTTTGGTCTCATTCTCGATTGACTAGAACCAGGAAAAGCGACACATCTTTCATATATTTATATATTTACAGTATATCATCATTGTAATATATATCAAATATAATACATATGTCATGCATGCAAATTATGTACGATAGTCATGTGCATGCATGGTTTTTTCTTACTATTCTTTCTTCAGTGAATTGATGGTTCGACAAAAGGGTTCGACCCGTTTTATTATATGTAAAGAAAAGCTAAACCTTGTTTATTGTATGGTTTACTTGTGACTTGAATTAGCATTCTAATTAAATCGCTAACAATACGCGCGTACATGATCGTAGAGAAATCCTACTTTGGATTTTTAGTGGTTGCCCATTCGATTTGTTACAAGGTCAATTTGCATAAACCATAATTTATTAGGGTTTATGACATGATTTTTTATTTGGGGTTTTATAAACCCTAATTGCATGGATTGCTAAAAGGTACGTACTTTCTTTATGATTCAGTTAATTAATTTACAAGTATTTGATTCTATGTTTCCGCTGCATGCTTTGATGTTTACTTGTTTAATATATACATGTTATGATATTAAAATTCCAACAGTGGTATCAGAGCCAGGTTAATACAGTGTACTTAATTACTGAAACGCATAAAACTAAATCTTTATGTGATTATTACATGTTATTGATTTCTAGGGTTTATATGTCATAATTCTCAATTTCAGGTCATTTTTCCCAAGTCTTGACATTTTCCTATTCATAGATTTCAATTCATCATTTCACGTAAACTAGATTTACGGATATTCATTTGGCGAAACCGGGTAGGTTAAGTCATATTATCATTCATCATACATTTCATAGACTAGGGTTAGTCTACATTACATCACGACATCATTTGCATTCTATCCCACTCGTAGAATATATAATTTCAAGTCACACTTATTTATTTATCTTTAAATAAATAATAACATATGATTATAGTTTTTAACCAATACACCAAACAAATTCCACTAGAGCACTAATATTTTTATATATTAGTTATATTTCCACTAAGGTTTATTAAACTATATATTATATATTTTGGTAAGTTACCAAATATAAACCATTACTTGTAATTATATATAACAAAAATTGTACCAACAAAGAAATAACTATCAAAACACCCAATGTTTACAAAAATTATATTTTTTATAATTTTTGCAACATTGTTATATCCCGTCTTGTCCCATTAGAATTTATTTTTAATTAACCCGGTACCCGATAACGCTAAAATTACAAAACTATACACTAAACAGTACCCCGTAAAAATTTTAGTGCACAAAAAGATGACAAACCCATCACCTCCTTGAGGTGGCCGGTTTTTATGTGTCCAAAGGGACACATGTTGGTCCCTAAACACTCATACATAAACCCCATTACACCTAATTTAACACATACATGCAAGGTTATAATTTTTAGATCAAAGAAAAGTTTTCTTTTTCTCTTGCTCTTGTCTTGTGCTCGTTCCAAATCCAACACCAAGGGGAAGACCAAAATTTTTCAAGACAATCTCATTTACAAGAACTAGACATAATCTATTACAAGGTTTTGAAATATAAACCTATAGATTAGTAGGATTTTTATCTTAAAAATTTCCTAACCATCCAAGTAAGTTTATCATTTTCTTTTCACAAATTTTACCAAATTTCTTGCAAGGTTCATGTATTTTTATAGTATATGTACAAGCATGTAAAAATCTATACCACTAAACTTATGTTTTGTATCATTTTTATCTTTAAAATGAATGACAAGTGAACCTATGGAGAAAGGATTAAAAAATGATGTTAGGGAACCCATGGAACCCTAAGAAGGTGCATGGTAGATTAAGGGATGAGTTGATGTTGTTGGTGATGGACTTGGACAAGAAATAAACTAGGAAAACCATTTTTACCACTATATATTTTGCTACTGTTCTTATTTTCAAAATATGGTAAACTCAGTAGGTTTTGGCTAATTTTGGACCCAAGAACTAGAAAATACATTCAAAGACGAAAACATGGCCGCTTGAATCACAAAAAACGGACTTACGACGAAAAAGATATGCCAAAAATGAGTTTCACTAACTATATATACTTTTCAGAAAAATATAGTGCTGATGCATGAATTTTATGGACCAAAAACAAGCCTTAGACCTTGTTAAAAAGTACCAAACTGTTGAAAATATGTTAGTACACTTTCTCACCATTTCGGGGATATAAAGAAAACAAGAAACGGCCTTATAACGAATGAGTTACGAATTTTCAAAGATAATTGTTCACTAAAATTTCTAACAGCACTTTTACTTGGAAAATATTCTAAGTCTGCCCAGAAAACTTGCAAACACCCATGTTTGAGGCCATTTTCCTGTCAATTGACTCAGTTCTGGAGTTCGGACTCCAAGGAACAAAAGTTAGTACTCCTGGAGTACTTTTAAAATCAGTTGGCCTTTTGTCATTTGGACTTAAAACCTGTAAACTATGAGCTTTCAAATATTCCTAAAAACTGCCCAGAAATGGCAGTTTTGGCCTAAACACCTCACTTCACGACTGTTTATTGCCTAACCTATGCACATATGGGAAAAATGTCAGTGTTAGAACTTTTAGATAATGTAACAAGCTTTCCAAAGCTACTGAGTATGACCTCTAATTCTCAGTAGACACCATTTTACAACTAGTTTTCCAAGGTCACTTGAGCCGTTTTCAGAAATTATTAAGTATAATATTTTACGACGAAAACTTGTATTTTCACACTTTATCACCTAACGACTATCATAAAACATCGTTACACGATATGAACATGTAAAATATATTATGACTTAATACGATAATATAAACTATATTTTCGATGATTATACATGTTTTAAATTAATACGAGTGGTATAGATTATAAGTGCAAGTGCATACATGAATTCATTTCATAATCTAAGTTAGATTGTACTTCATTCATATTAGGTTGCGGCTAGGAGTTGCGCCTTNACTTTCTCACCATTTCGGGGATATAAAGAACACAAGAAACGGCCTTATAAACGAATGAGTTACGATTTTTCAAAGATAATTGTTCACTAAAATTTCTAACAGCACTTTTACTTAGAAAATATACCAAGTCTGCCCAGAAAACTTGCAAACACCCATGTTTGAGGCCATTTTCCCGTCAATTGACTCAGTTCTGGAGTTGGGACTCCAAGGAACAAAAGTTAGTACTCGTGGAGTACTTTTCAAATCAGTTGGCCTTTTGTCATTTGGACTTATAACCTGTGAACTATGAGCTTTCAAATATTCCTAAAAACTGCCCAGAAATGGCAGTTTTGGCCTAAACATCTCACTTCACGACTGTTTATTGCCTAACCTATGCACATATGGGAAAAATGTCAGTGTTAGAACTTTTAGATAATGTAACAAGCTTTCCAAAGCTACTGAGTATGACCTCTAATTCTCAGTAGACACCATTTTACAACTAGTTTTCCGAGGTCACTTGAGCCGTTTTCAGAAATTATTAAGTATAATATTTTACGACGAAAACTTGTATTTTCACACTTTATCGCCTAACGACTATCATAAAACATCGTTACACCATATGAACATGTAAAATACATTATGACTTAATACGATAATATAAACTATATTTTCGACGATTATACATGTTTTAAATTAATACGAGTGGTATAGATTATAAGTGCAAGTGCATACATGAATTCATTTCATAATCTAAGTTAGATTGTACTTCATTCATATTAGGTTGCGGCTAGGAGTTGCGCCTTGTGTTCATTTCATTCATAGAACATTGGTCCATCACTACAGGTGAGTTTTCATAGCCCCGTTTTCAATTCAATATTTTGATTTCAAACCCCACGGGGGATAATACATTGCAAAATCATCATCATTTTCATACGGGCCAAAGTATTAAATTCAAGTACAATGCTTAAGTTACCGCATTTGCCATGTTAAAGTCCCCTATTTAGTACATCATGAACCGTTAATTGTGAGCAAGCGAAGGTGAGAGTATAGATCTATTGAGGGTGACGCCTCCATCCGCGTTGGTATCTTCAACAGTCAAACGGATGCATTTCACTTCATACATTCAGAGTGTTTGGCAAAGCACTCCTTTTTGGGGCATTAGTATAGTCTAGCTTCGGGGTCATGAGCTTAAGGTCTATTGTACTATTTTTCATGAGACTTATGTCTTACACATTATACTTGAGGTTACCGTATAACATTCATTTTCATAAACCTATGATTTCTCACCAACATTATTGTTGACCGTTTTTAGCAATGTATTTTCAGGTAATTAAGACATCTCACAATGGCATGCATTTGGACCTACTTGGAGTCGCGGAGTCGACGCGTCTCACTTTTATTTCATGCACTTATGAAACGTTTGATCTTGTTGAACTTGTTTTCTTAAACTTGCAATATCTTTTGGGACCTTATTTTGTAAACTCTGAATGTTTTAATGATCAAACGATGTATTTTCAAAACGACACTTTAGGTCGTTCAGTATAACCTTGTATGAGATGACATGATTGTTACACCCAGGTATTCAATTCTGCTGCCATAACAGGTAAATTCAGGGTGTGACAGATTGGTACCAGAGCAAAGGTTATAGCGAACTAGGTTGTCCTTTATACCCTAGACTATAACTACATCACGATAGCATCTCATCATTTCATCATAAGTGCATATTCATTAGTTATATGATTTCATTACATGGGTTATTCATTTCATTTCATATTGACCTGGTTCACAAGTAACGTGTCTTCACCCAACCACCCTGTGATCATCTTAGCAGACTCGGATATCGAGGATGTTTCTTTTTCATCCGCTGATACACCTACATCATCACTCTCATCTTCAATTCCTATACTTTGACATTCTCACATCACTCACATTTGTTAGGTGATAACTCCCACCCGTTTGAGAGGTTAGCACCAATTGAACCCGACTTAGAAGAGGCTGCTAGATATGCCACCAAGGAAAGAAAAGGCTACACCGGCCGTACCGGCCATGACACAAGCTGCTATCCGAAAACTTGTAAAGGATAGCATAGCTGAGGCACTAGTAGTTGAAAGAGGTGCTGTTGCTGCAAGGGCTGCCGAGGCCGCTTCACAGGTTGAGACTTCTGGACAGGCTAGTACTGGAACAAATGGACGAAAGTGTACATACAAGGACTTCAAAAGTGGAGATCCTATAAAGTTCAAAGGTACTGAAGGGGCTATTGCTATGATCCGTTGGTTTGAGCATACCGAATCAGTATTTAGTCTATGCAATTGTCCCGAGGAATCCAAGGTAAAATTTGCTGCTAGTACACTTCTCGATGAAGCTATGTCATAGTGGAATTCTTATGCAAAGCCCATGGGAATGGAAAATGCTTACAAACTTTCATGGGATGAATTCAAGAAGTTATTGACTAAGAAATTTGTCCTCGTACGGAAGTGAAGAAGATGGAGACCGAGTTTTATGAGCTCGTGACTGTGGGAAATGACATTGAGACATACATCAGGAGGTATCAAGAGTTAGCTGCTTTATGTCCGTCTATGGTTCCGGATAATGAGAAGTTGTTGGAAAATTTCATCGGTGGCTTACCTGAAAACATCCGTGGAGATGTGATTTCTTTTGACCCACACACTGGACGAGGCAATCAGAATGACTCAGAAGCTTATGGCTCAGATTTTGAAGAAAGGAATGATTGCAAACAACAACACCAACAACTACCGAAACAACAACTACAATAATAACCAAAACAATATGAATCATAACAACAACAACAAAAGAAAGTGGGACAACAATCGAGGTGACAATGCTACTCAACAATCACCCAAGAGACAAGAGGTTGCTAAGGCCTATGCTGCAGGGCAGAATGAAAAGAGAGCTTACACTCGTACCTTACCGAAATGCAACATATGTCCACTTCATCATAACCCTGGGAATTACCCTAAACCTTNAACAACAACAAAAGAAAGTGGGACAACAATCGAGGTGACAATGCTACTCAACAATCACCCAAGAGACAAGAGGTTGCTAAGGCCTATGCTGCAGGGCAGAATGAAAAGAGAGCTTACACTCGTACCTTACCGAAATGCAACATATGTCCACTTCATCATAACCCTGGGAATTACCCTAAACCTTGTGATAACTGTAAGAAGCTTGGCCATTCGACTAGAGAATGCAAATTCCCTATAATTACAGGCAATCAAAGACCCCCAGTGACGTGTTTTGGCTGTGGAGAGAAATGACATTTTAGGAATGATTGTCCACAACAAGGAAATCAGGACATGGGAACCAAGATGGATTAACTCGAGTAATAGCATGTGTTGTTAGAAGAGAGCCCGCCGGGACATTAGCAACACCAAGAATAACAACCATGCTTAAGATAAGAAGGAGTTCATGTTTTAATATATAAACCGTAGTTCGAGCCCTCTAGGGTTGTATCTTTCTTTTGTATTTTCCGTTAGTACGTTGACATAATCTGGTTGTAATAAGCACTTTTCCATCCAATTAATATCTGTCTTTTGTTATCTCCGCGATAATCATAACCTTCGTTTATTCCATTTTCTATTCCAATTGCTCAATTTTCAATCATTTCACAACATTATGCCATTGTCTTAGCAAGGATTAGGCCGATTTCATTCTTGACGGATTAGTAGACTATTACCATTCCTTATGATTCACCCGCGTATCCAATGAACCATTTAACGAATTTTATTCCAAGCTATTTTGTCACCACCCAATAAATTGATTTTTCTATTATTGTTATCAAGCGATTACTACCATTACACGAAACAATTTTCATGATACCCTGAAAAGAATTATCTGGCATAGCATTTCTCAAAACAACAAGTTGAACACCATCTAAAAATTTTGAGAAAAGTAACGCTATTTGACTAAATCAAGCATCGCATCATTTGTCCTCAAGTATACATAGCCTNAGCTATTTTGTCACCACCCAATAAATTGATTTTTCTATTATTGTTATCAAGCGATTACTACCATTACACGAAACAATTTTCATGATACCCTGAAAAGAATTATCTGGCATAGCATTTCTCAAAACAACAAGTTGAACACCATCTAAAAATTTTGAGAAAAGTAACGCTATTTGACTAAATCAAGCATCGCATCATTTGTCCTCAAGTATACATAGCCTGATCACCTATGTATAATTCAGGAAGGATTATGCCATGAAGGAAATAGTCACATTTTCAAGAATTACTAATAACAACCTTCATTCAAAAACTTTGTAAACAAATAAAAATTTTCATGAACATCCCTTTCGACAAATCCTCCTTGGATGCGTACACCGCTTGTCACTCATTCAGCCATTAAGTTGGATTTTTCCATTGACATCTCTAGGAGAGACTTTCCATCTACGAACAATATTACATAACATAATAAAACAATGAAAGGATAGATGATACTCCTCAAACTTCTAGCAATTCCTTTAAAATATTCTCTTTCCAATCGGATACACATGATCTACCATCCTCAGATCAACAAACCTTAAAGAGAACTATCTGAGCACTATAGGACGTACTCAGCACCGTATAAGCCAGCAAAAATCATGGACCGTGAGGTCAAGCAGTTGAAGCAAAATCGAATTCCTATCGTGAAAGTTTGCTGGAATTCTCGAAGAGGTCCCGAGTTTACTTGGGAACGGGAAGACCAAATGCGACTCAAATACCCACATTTTTTTTTCACCGAGTCTATTACCAAGACCAACACCAGTTGAATTCAAGGACGAAATTCCTTTTTGGGTGGGCGACTGTCATAATTCTCAATTTCAGGTCATTTTTCCCAAGTCTTGACATTTTCCTATTCACAGATTTCAATTCATCATTTCACGGAAACTAGGTTTACGGATATTCATTTGACGAAACCGGGTAGGTTAAGTCACATTATCATTCATCATACATTTCATAGACTAGGGTTAGTCTACATTTCATCACGACATCATTTGCATTCTATCCCACTCGTAGAATATATAATTTCAAGTCACACTTATTTATTTATCTTTAAATAAATAATAACATATGATTATAGTTTTTAACCAATACACCAAACAAATTCCACTAGAGCACTAATATTTTTATATATTAGTTATATTTCCACTAAGGTTTATTAAACTATATATTATATATTTTGGTAAGTTACCAAATATTAAACCATTGCTTGTAATTATATATAACAAAAATTGTACCAACAAAGTAATAACTATCAAAACACCCAATGTTTACAAAAATTATATTTTTTATAATTTTTACAACTTTGTTATATCCCGTCTTGTCCCATTAGAATTTATTTTTAATTAACCCGGTACCCGATAACGCTAAAATTACAAAACTATAAACTAAACGGTACCCCGTAAAACTTTTAGTGCACAAAAAGATGACAAACCCATCACCTCCTTGAGGTGGCCGGTTTTTATGTGTCCAAAGGGACACATTTTGGTCCCTAAACACTCATACATAAACCCCATTACACCTAATTTAACACATACATGCAAGGTTATAATTTTTAGATCAAAGAAAAGTTTTCTTTCTCTCTTGCTCTTGTCTTGTGCTCGTTCCAAATCCAACACCAAGGGGAAGACCAAAATTTTTCAAGACAATCTCATTTACAAGAACTAGACATAATCTATTACAAGGCTTTGAAATATAAACCTATAGATTAGTAGGATTTTTATCTTAAAAATTTCCTAACCATCCAAGTAAGTTTATCATTTTCTTTTCACAAATTTTACCAAATTTCTTGCAAGGTTCATGTATTTTTATAGTATATGTACAAGCATGTATAAATCTATACCACTAAACTTATGTTTTGTATCATTTTTATCTTTAAAATGAATGAGAAGTGAACCTATGGAGAAAGGATTGAAAAATGATGTTAGGAAACCCATGGCACCCTAGAAAGGTGCATGGTAGATTAAGGGATGAGTTGATGTTGTTGGTGATGGACTTGGACAAGAAATAAACTAGGAAAACCATTTTTACCACTATATATTTTGCTACTGTCCTTATTTTCAAAATATGGTAAACTCAGTAGGTTTTGGCTAATTTTGGACCAAAGAACTAGAAAATACATTCAAAGACGAAAACATGGCGGCTTGAATCACTAAAAACGGACTTACGATGAAAAAGATATGCGAAAAATGAGGTTCACTAACTATATATACTTTTCAGAAAAATATAGTGCTGATGCACGAATTTTATGGACCAAAAACGAGCCTTAGACCTTGTTAAAAAGTACCAAACTGTTGAAAATATGCTGGTCCACTTTCTCACCATTTCGGGGATATAAAGAACACACGAAACGGCCTTATAACAAATGAGTTACGAATTTTCAAAGATAATTGTTCACTAAAATTTCTAACAGCACTTTTACTTAGAAAATATTCCAAGTCTGCCCAGAAAACTTGCAAACACCCATGTTTGAGGCCATTTTCCCGTCAATTGACTCAGTTCTGGAGTTGGGACTCCAAGGAACAAAAGTTAGTAATCCTGGAGTACTTTTCAAATCAGTTGGCCTTTTGTCATTTGGACTTCTAACCTGTAAACTATGAGCTTTCAAATATTCCTAAAAACTGCCCAGAAATTGCAGTTTTGGCCTAAACACCTCACTTCACGACTGTTTATTGCCTAACCTATGCACATATGGGAAAAATTTCAGTGTTAGAACTTTTAGATAATGTAACAAGCTTTCCAAAGCTTCTAAGTATGACCTCTAATTCTCAGTAGACACCATTTTACAACTAGTTTTACGAGGTCACTTGAGCCATTTTCAGAAATTATTAAGTAATATTTTACGACGAAAACTTGTATTTTCACACTTTATCACCTAACGACTATCATAAAACATCGTTACACCATACGATAATATAAACTATATTTTCGACGATTATACATGTTTTAAATTAATACGAGTGGTATAGATTATAAGTGCAAGTGCATACATGAATTCATTTCATAATCTAAGTTAGATTGTACTTCATTCATATTAGGTTGCGGCTAGGAGTTGCGCCTTGTGTTCATTTCATTCATAGAACATTGTTCCATCACTACAGGTGAGTTTTCATAGCCCCGTTTTCAATTCAATATTTTGATTTCAAATCCCACGGGGGAGAATACATTGCAAAATCATCGTCATTTTTATACGGGCCAAAGTATTAAATTCAAGTAAAATGCTTAAGTTACCGCATTTGCCATGTTAAAGTCCCCTATTTAGTACATCATGAACCGTTAATTGTGAGCAAGCGTAGGTGATTGGATAGATCTATTGAGGGTGACGCCTCCATCCGCGTTGGTATCTCCAACAGTCAAACGGATGCATTTCACTTCATACATTCAGAGTGTTTGGCAAAGCACTCCTTTTTGGGGCATTAGTACAGTCTAGCTTCGGGGTCATGAGCTTAAGGTCTATTGTACTATTTTTCATGAGAATTATGTATTACACATTATACTTGAGGTTACCGTATAACATTCATTTTTATAAGCCTATGATTTCTCACCAATATTATTGTTGACCATTTTTAGCAATGTATTTTCAGGTAATTAAGACATCTCATGGTGGCATGCATTTGGACCTACTTGGAGTCGCAAAGTCGACGCGTCTCACTTTTATTTCATGCACTTATGAAACGATTGATCTTGTTGAACTTGTTTCTTAAACTTGCAATATCTTTTGGGACCTTATTTTGTAAACTCTGAATGTTTTAATGATCAAACGATGTATTTTCAAAACGACACTTTAGGTCGTTCAATATAACCTTGTATGAGATGCCATGATTGTTACACCCAGGTATTCAATTCCGCTGCCATAACAGGTAAATTCAGGGTGTGACATTATAAAATTGAGAAACCCTAATTTTTTAATTTGGGTCGATTAACCCTAAATTAATTTAATTAGGTTTTAGTTTTTGTTAAACATAAAGAAACCCTAGGATGCATGTAATTTTTATGTGTCTTGATTGCATATCTTGTGACCTAATTGCAAATTGTTATGCATAAATCCATGACAAAACATGCATGTTAGTCATGGATTATTATTTGATTAATTGTTAAGTAATGTTACACATGTAATTTAAATAGATCTAGAATTGGGGAAGACCTCAATTATTAATGAATCAATTTTTGTGCTATGTGGTATATAAGTTAATTATGGCCTTTACAATTGATTCGTCAATGCATGTACCTCTACTTCCTTAGAAGAGAGGGCCATAGTTAATTATATTCATAATAACACCTAGATATTGATTATTATAGGATTTATCGAATCAAGTTTGCATGTGGCTAATTGTT
Organism: Artemisia annua; assembly: GCA_014162995.1. NCBI lineage: Eukaryota > Viridiplantae > Streptophyta > Magnoliopsida > Asterales > Asteraceae > Artemisia > Artemisia annua. Next base: position 9,175 of record LBNU01030654.1, on the reverse strand, counting down.
TCACTTATAATTTGTTATGTTATTAGTTGTTTATTTATTTTGTAAATTACTTGTTTATGTGTTATATTGTTTAACGTGTTGTAAGCATAAAAAGGGTAATTCTCAAAAAGAAAATAAATTGGACTAATAAATGTGAAACACGATTATTAGAAACTTTACACTACGAAATCTTATGTGTCATACTTAGGGGTTGGCCTTACATGCCGTAATGCGTTAAATGCATCATCGCGACGAGATTTGTATTGTAAAAGTTTCTAATATGTTTTAAGATTAAAGTCAAAAATAAAGAAAAAAAAACTTTTAGTTAATTGATGTTTTTGTACAAATAGTGTGTGAAAGGCGGACCTTTTTGGGCAAACAGTGTGGTGAGTTCTAGTAAAAACGGGTTTTTATAGAGCCTAGAGCCTACCTTTGTTTCTACGCTCGCTTGTGCATCCAAATCGACTTACCTATATCACTATTTTACGTACAATATCATCTTAAGGGTGATTTACCTCAATTCCACGCGCCGCTTTTGTGGTAATTATCTGAATTACTTGAGTCTTTATGACTCATACAGTAGTAGGATATAGTGGGTGATAATTGTAGGTACTTCTTTGATTGGTGAACCCAATACCTCAATTAATAAGTTTTTTGGTTTCATCTTAGCTTAAAATTGGTTAAAAAGGTTTTGAAAACTTATGTTACAAAGATGAGTGCATGCGTCTTTGTACATATTTTGATTGTCACATCAAAATAAGTACCCTAAAATTTAAGTCTAAATGCCATCTAACTGTAAGAAACACTTGAAGTAATTAATAATTTAGACTAAGTGGGACCTTGACTAAATATTAATGACAAGGTAAATTTCTGGTAATGCGTGAGACCATATATGGAGAATTTACTGTTTCTGTGTTAGACGACTTAATTAAGTTGTTAGTGAGACCTAGAAACATAAGGCATGAGATGGGATGAAACATGCTTACATTGCAAATTGATGAATCAATTTGATGTAAATCCCATAATGATCTAGGAATTGGAAATTGTTTGCCAATTATTGTTCGACAAGTTACCTATTTGAATCATTTCATTGCTAGCAGATCAACTGATGTAATGAAACTATGTCAACTAAGATCCTAGCTTTAAGAAAATACTATGGTTTATATGAATATTTACCAATGGGTATTTTATTTTCTTAAAGATTTTATTATTGAAAATACTAAAATTGAATTTTGTTAATTCTTTTAATGTATTAATGCAATATTAAAACTGTAAACGACGTTTGTGCTTTGGTAAATTGATCGTTCTGTTTTCAAACAAATGTTTGATTAAGAAAAATTTACTTAAAGACAAACAAAGTCTCCTTTCTATGAAAGAAGAGTGAGATTTAATTCTATTCCTTTTCATGAATGAGAAAGGTATCATAGGAACATTAGAGTTGTCTAAATTCTAATATATAACTCATGGCAAACTTTAATAATTAAGAATTGCTCATTTTCTATAAAGATTTCATTACTCTATTTTGGTGATTGAATTCTTTTATAACAAATATGACATTTGGTTAACTATCACTTTATGAGTTATTGAAAGTTAGAAACTAGACTAATTACCGCAAAATGGTAAAAGANTTCATGAATGAGAAAGGTATCATAGGAACATTAGAGTTGTCTAAATTCTAATATATAACTCATGGCAAACTTTAATAATTAAGAATTGCTCATTTTCTATAAAGATTTCATTACTCTATTTTGGTGATTGAATTCTTTTATAACAAATATGACATTTGGTTAACTATCACTTTATGAGTTATTGAAAGTTAGAAACTAGACTAATTACCGCAAAATGGTAAAAGACAAACTAGTATATATATCTAGTAGTTTTGCTTTGACCATTTATAGGTGTTACATACATGGTAAGGATGGTAGACCTATTAAGGAAGAAATTGCATGTCCAATTTTTCAAGTTAATTGCATTGATGGATAGCCCATCATTACAAAGTAGAATACATTCTTTTAATACCTAAGTAATTGTTACGAATGGGTTTTCTCAAAGATGTAGGAAAGTGAATAGCACACTATTTTCTTTCACTGGTTAATGAAACACTTACAATGTTCTCAAATCCAGTGGGAGCATTGTGTTCTTATTAATGAAGAAGGAATTATAGTAATGATGTCTAATTCAGTGGGAGCTACAAGTTTTGTTATCTTGTTAGTAATCTACATTATCATACTTTCCGAATAAACACTCTAATACTTTCACGGATAGTCATGTGCATTTCCTTGTTAATTAAGTAGTTCTATATCTACTAGTTATGCTAATATAATTGACACAATCATATTGATCAAACACATGTCGTGTTGTTTATCTGGTACATGATGTTGTTCCATGCACAAGTGAGAGAAATCTTTATTGTGTGCAAGATACAACACATAAGAATATGATTTGAAGGATTCTCTTGACTGCAAGGTAAGAGACTCTTGTTCTAATATGACTTATACACATCTAATCTAAGAAACACTTGGTGTTGCAATTTAGCTTAAGTGAGACCTTGACTAGATTACAACAACAAGGTGAATTTCCATGATTGCGTGAGACCATACATGGATAATTTAATGCTTCTAAGATTAGATACCTATTAGAACATGTGTCAATTTGATAACAAGACTACTTCAACTCTAATATTTATGTATTCTTGGAATGACATAAATGAATGAATTAAGATGTAACACCCCCAAAATTGGGGTATAGTAGAAGCATACATGCATTGGGGTGCTACGAAAACGGTATCACAACACAAGGCACAAAGAATGGTTTTTATTTCATTTATTTGGAATAAAAGCTGTTATGTAAAGCATAAAGTTTACATGATATAAAGTAGTGCGGAAATAGGCCCATAAAATAATTAAAGCGGTCCCAAATGTTCATCAGAGTCGCCTATGACCATGCCCCTTGCCAAGCGCCTTCAAATAGTGAGCTATCGCCTTAAACCTGAGAATACACGCTAAAAGTCAGCTTACGTTGGTGAGTTCATAGAGTTTAAGTTATAAAAACAGTTGTGGACCTGAAAAGTTTAAGTGCTATATGTGACTAGAGGCAGGTATAGACATCACAATCGCCATCTCAATCTCAATCTCAATCAATAATTTATCATCTTAGGAAAGATGAATCAACGGTCACTAGCCAGGTTACAACAAGGAACCACCCGTTACTGCCCCGGATCTAGGCCGCAGCAGAGTCTATTCCAAACTAGGGTCAAAGCGCTTTAGCTCTAGGTCAACTCTACTTCCGTCTAACCTTATCTAGCCAACACAAGTAGCAAAACCAAGTAGTAGCAGGTCCAAGAAAATGGTTTGAGCTAGGAAGCTCTCATATATAAACCAGGTAAACACATAACTCATTCGAATATACAGATCAAATATATCAGTAAATCAATCAATCAATCAATCAATCAAATCTTAATCAATCCGTTCACGTAATCAGAAAAACAATCATTAAGCTTAGTTAAAAGAGCATGTATTCTCCCCCAAAAATAGTTATGAAAACTTGTTTAAAAGAAAGGGGGCTATGAACTCACCTTAGCCACAACAATGCAGAGATCACAACCGACACAACTTGGCATCTAGAGCTAATCACAACGATATCCAAAAGATGGGCACGACGGCACCAAGTAGTACGAACACGAGGGTACATCCTAGTACGCATACGGTTATCTCAAAATATAGTTCGTACAATAATAAAGTCTATAAAAGACGATGTGTCATAGTTTTCGTGGATTACTCAAATCATTACATGTAAAAAGTTAAGTCTCAATGATTTCGTAAGAAAGCTTTATGTTTCGTGTGGTGTGGTAAGAAGACATAGACTCAAAATACTACTCACGCCAAAATGAAAAAGACGTCAACATACAACTCACGCCAAATGAATAAGACATCGACATGCAAAGCACGCCAAAGAAGAATAAACGTCGACATACAACTCACGCCAAAGAGGAATAAACATCGATATAATTGATAGATACTAACTAAACCTCAAGTTAATCGAAGAAAATCTAGAAAATGACGACTACTAACTCTTTAATATAAAATAGGTCAATCGATAAGTTTCGGTATTTACCCATAATCCCAAATGGTTTAAAATAGTCCAATACGTTTTATAAAAAGTCACAAGTTAATAATTCAAGTATGAAAGGGTTTTAAGGATTAAATAAAACTATTCATTTTAAATTCTTTGTCGGGTTTTATAAAAATAATCTTAAAATATTTAGAAATAAAAAGTAAGTTTAGAGAGTTTTATAAATTTCGGCATGACGCGTCCACTTATATAACATTTCCAAGTCAAAAGACTTTAATAAAATCAATTCTCCAAAACCATATTTCCCGACAATTTATTAGAAAACTATAAAGTGTATTTGTTGATTATTAGACATTATTTACTTATTGTGTTGTCGCGAATCAAATATATTAAATTCGTGTTGAGTCTAATATATTGTATTCGGTTAACTCCAATAAGTCCATATTGTCCAGCGTCCAATGTCTAATAAATCAATAATGAATCGTCCAATAATTTTCCAAATGCTCCAAACCATAATCCGCTATTTATATTGTCAAATGCTTAAGTAGGATCCCCAATTGTTATCGGAAACGTACCAATCGTCACAATGTCAAAGACAAACAAAACTTGTTTGTCAAATAATCAAATACTAGACACATGTTATTTATATTTTTAACCACTAAAACAAACATCTTATAACTAGTTCATGGGCTTGACCCCGACTCCAATTCCAGTTATCATCACAACACAACCTTTGGTAAACTAAAAACAAACGCACCACCTGGGTGTCCTTACCCATTCATACCAAATGCCACTGTCCAAAATAAATTATATCAATCTTACAAAATTAATCACAACTAATACACCCATTGGGGTGTCTCGTTGATAGAGCACACAAACAACACCCTAACGGGTCGATCTCCTATTTTGACCTAAAATCAAAACAAATCCAAACATGACTGAAATCAAGACAAACACACCAAATAAACCACAGTTTCTGAAATAAGCTAGTCCCATCCAAATGACAAAACCAACAAACATATACACTCGAATTCTCAACTAGACCAAAACAATCAAAATAGGTCACAACAATAAGCAATCCCAAACGCCATTCGCAACTCTAGTCCGGTCACGACATAAAACCAAACTGGGTACAAGCTTGACCCGTTTTCAACAGAAATCCATCAACACTCTTTTTAATGTCTATACCACGCGAAACTTAAATCAAAACACATGTTTAAATTCGTTTATAATAAGTTTTTAATCCACAAAACTTATTAACTTGTTTTCACTATTTTAAATTGACGAAAACCTGATAATGACAATACCTAATTTTTAAATGAATAAACAACAACAATCTGAGAACTCGACATACCACAAAGAAAATGAAAGAGAAAGAGATGAGGAGTTGGTGGAGCTGGAGAGACGGCGGTGGTGGAGACTGTGGTAGCGGCAAATCACGGACACGAGCCTAACAAAACCTCCAACAACTCTTACAACCTTCGATCTAACATTATCCTTGATAAACACAAGGAAAAACGAGAGGAAATATAAAAGTGGTGGCGGCAGCTTCACGAGCAAACAACAAACCAAGAACAAAACTCTCGATCTATTCATTTCCTCCAATATACGCAACGAAAACTAGAGGAAATGATTAGGTGGTGGCGCGTGGATGCGCGTTAACTTCACAACCGAGGAGACATGGTGGTGTTAGGTGGTGTTTGATGATGATTGTGGTGTTGGTAGTGGCGTTAGGAGATGGTCGACGTAGGAGTTGGGGTGGCGGCTGAGAACCCTAGAAGAGGAGAGGAGGAGGGAGGTGAAATGTGTTATTTATGAAACCCTAGCTTCAATACCTTCCTTTATAAATCCAAATCAAAAGTTACAAACATCTGTATAAGGGTGATGAAAGACGAGGGGGTGCGGGATAAATATAACCACAAGGATTAGATGCGTAATTCTATGAAATTTTTCACGAAATGAGGTTCAAGACTCATTTCGGCTAGTGAATGATAGATTCGAGATGTGAGATTAACGTCATTCTTCTCAAAATATTAATTCCAATCGAAACGACTATAAATATGCCTCGTATCTAAAAAACAATTCCAAACTCAAAGTAATTGATCGATTCTCCGAATAGAACATATCGGAAAATTTGCGGGTTGTCACATAAGATAATACTGCTTCAATTTGAATAACTTATGTATTCGTGCAATGACATAAATAAATGAAGTAATAAATTAACTTGAAATTACTATTGAAACCAAATGGTGGTGTTCATGATTACTTTAGTTATACATGTTTATATATTTTATAAACGTAAAGTCTTTTAATTATTACAAGACTTATAATATAATAAAGTGAGACGTTAAATTGTTATGTTTTTTAATTAAGACATATACAAGAAGCCATTGAGTTGATCAATCAGTTATAACGTATAGTGGGATTATAACAGTTTATATCTTTTTGATGAGACGTGGACATGAAGTGACTTTGTCAAAAGTACTTGTGTTATAAAGCATGCAATTGGCTTGAGAATACTATTATACCATTAAGTTGATTTAGTTGGTAAATAGGTATGCCAAAAGGAATATGGTTGTCTTACATATTATTAGATTGTCTTACAATATTACTTCTAATGAAATACTAGATTATATTATGTTCAGTTAGAAAACCAAACTCTTGATGTAGTGTTTGGTTCAAGAGAACTATATCTTCTTTTGTTCCAAAAGTTATCAAGGTTAGCAAAATTGAGTGTGGATTGAAAATACTCAATTAGACTCCAACCTAGAAGATTAAATAAGACACCATTGATTATGGAATGTGATGAATCACATTAAGTCTTCAAATTGAAGTTCTGAATTTGTTAAACTACTTATGAGTAGGTTATTAACAAACTAATGTCATGAACTGTCAATATGTATTTGTAATATCCCAAAAAGAGAACATTGTGTTGTTGCTTTACTTGCTAAAGTATTTATAGATAGTCTATAAATTACGAAAATCAAGTGGGAGTTTTGTTTAGATCTTGAAAAGATTAAATTACAAAATACATAATCTTCTAAAATACACTAGTAAATATCATGATGAGGCTAGACACGAGACGTGTTTCGAAAGCTTTAAATTTATAATACTAATTTTACCGATTCCTTAATACACAAAACACACGGGTAAAGTATAACCCCCGTTTATAGTAAAGGTTTTAAGGTAAGATCAGGTCGTTCCAAGGGAATTGTAGCTTTCTCAGAATGTTATAAATGTGCTAAAGATTGTCACGTATCAAATTAACCAAACGTTAGAAATGATTGAAATTGTTATCAAGATTATTAAAACATGTTTGTTTAGGCTAGAGATACATGAGTCAAGTAATGAATATAACAATATGCAACCACAAACAAAGCATACAATTGTTGAATAACGGGTAATTATCAACACGAATATATCTACCGAATATGCAAAGAAACCCTTTCGACCTATGATTCTAAGCATATCAAGTGCATTAAGATAGGTTTATGGTCAATGTTCATACAAGTATACTTCTCCTAATCAAGTTCGTTAGACATGAGATTAGGCCTTAAACACATAATCATACGGGTTGTCTACTATCCAATTCTCACAAGTCTGGTATTGATTCGCTTGGCCAAGACGACTCAAAATCAACCATACACAATTGACCATTTTGACCTACTTCAATTGCTAATGATCAACCAAAGGATAGACAGTGATCCATATAATCATATATCAAGCATACGAGTATAAACAAAGAAAAGCATATCAAATAATCAAGACTATATCATTACTCTAATAGAGCCTAAACAAACATAAGCCTACTACTCCATAATCACAGAAGTAAAACACATATCAAACATGTAAAATTCAGAAACTTTCATATCAAAAGATAATAGAAGAGTACCAATTGTTTACAAGATCGAATATGGTGAAATAGACAAGCTTACAAGCCGAGAAACAAATCAAAACCCAATATTCCAAACTCCTACTGTCCCGAACCGTTTAGGTACTGTCACTACCCTCTTGGAGATGAGAAACAAGTGGCTAATTCATCCGATATAGTTGTGACTAAATGTGATAGTGATAAAGGGGTGAACTTGGTGTTAATTCACCCTTTTGGGTAGTGATCTTCTCTCTCGGAGTTCTCCCTTGATGGCTTGATGATTTCCTATCGTTCTTGTGGTTTATATAGGCTTTAGGAATACTTGGGGACCAAGTAGGAAGGTGTATGATCGGTTTGGAACTCAATTTAATGCATTATAGCTGATTAGAGTCGAAGTGCTCCGCACTTTATTTATTGTGCTCTGTACTTGGAAGTGCACCGCACTAATTGGCAAAACGGTCATATTTGTGGTCATTTCTAGCTCTTGGCACAAGCATGAAAGTTGTAGATAATTCTCTTAGCTTTCCGTGGCCGCAAACGGGAGGTAAAACGGAGTTTGTATGCTCAACTTATGGCCAAAATGGTAGACAGGTGTCGGGAACCTTTAACTTGAGTTTATTTCTTCGTTTTAACTTCATTTCTTCCACGACACATCTCATGAACCTACAATATCAAATATACTCTATTAAGTATCGAAAGATCATATAATTCATCAATATATATACATAAAAGCATAGATAACGCAAATAGAAATATGTATACTTTGAGCGTTATCAAATACTCCCACACTTAAACCTTTGCTTGCCCTCAAGCAAATCTAAGAAAAGAAAAATTAAAAAGAGGTTCCTACATGACAAAAGAAAAATAAAATTTTAAATGCTATGAAATTATCGAAAAATATTTTTGGTTTTTATAAGAAAGTCGCAAGAAGCACAAGCACCCCCACACTTAAGAGTTTGCTTGTCCTCAAGCAAAGAAGAAAAAATAAGCTTTAAAAAAATGAACATTTTTGAAAAATATTTTTGGATTTTTTTTAATATGTTCTAACAGAGATGCATAACGATTTTCAAGCTATCATAACATGACTAAGCACCTCACGAATAAGGAAATGTATAATTCACTCAAACACTCATTATTTATATGATGGAGAATATAAGGAAATCACACTCAATTGCTCAGACATGATTCATTAAATTACCATATGCTTTTACAAGAAACAAAACTACACCGACTTGGCGTGTGATCGCGGTTTAC
>LBNU01030652.1:19718-55609 GCA_014162995.1 Artemisia annua | reverse complement strand
AAATTGACACAGTTATGATGATGGCGCTGGTTTTGTAATACAGGAACGTAAGAGGAGATTCTTAAAGGTAGCACATTCGAAATCAACAATGGCAGCTCCTGATGTAAGTCTATTAGTAACGAACACATTTTTTTTTTTTCCTTACAATGTAGATTTACACATTAAGATGATGGCTCTGGTTTTGTGATACATGAACGTAAGAGATGGAGCCTTCAAGAAGAAATCTTAAAGGCATTTTTAACGGCACTGAAACGTATGCAAGAACAAATAGATCAATATGACACCGCACTGAGACATGGTCACCTTAAAGATGTAGGTGGTTACGTTGACTTAAAACTTGAGCATATCCGATATACTTGCCAGAAAGGGATGCATGGTGTTTACCAATGGTATATGTTAATTCTGATATTTGTGCGATTTTACTTTCTCTGCTAGGTAACATATACAATTAATTTTTTCTTCTGAATGATGACAGTGAAAATGCCTTGTGGATTTGGCCTCAATTAAGAAACAGCCGTGCAGCAACACATGCAATACCTTTAAGCAAATTAAATGGAGGACCCAGAGATGTTGGGAAGGTAATATTTTTTTTGTTAATCATGGTTTTTGAATATACTAGAGTTTTTTTTTATCAATTGTAATTATTTGTTTCTTTTATTATTATAGAAAATCGTGGAAATGTTTCCGGAATCTGACATGATAGAAGGAACACCCTTCATAAATGATATCGGTTTTGTAACTATAAAGTTATCAGGGAAATGGATTGCTAAGGTATTTTTATTCTTTTCTTCTCCAACTCTTTTATAACATACAACTAGTTAATAACCCGTGTAATACATGAGCGATAAAAAAAACTTTCTGAAAACTAAAATAAAAAAGCTGTCAAAATTTGTAATCTAAATGGCAAAAGAGAAAATGAATGCAATAGCCCTATAGAGAGCCAAGAAGCAAACTATGATCAAACAATGCAACTACTTTACAGCAACCAGAAAATTAAACGACAACTAAATATTGACAGCTTAATTAAGTAAGTTAGCAATGAGTTAAGTGCAAAAGCTCTAACTTACGGATGCAATATCCTTCAAAAATCCTCAAATTTTGTAAGACCCTCTTTTGTAGCAAAAATGGCTAATAATATCTTCTAATAAATAGATGGTCTAAAATAAACATTAATATGAAACAAGCTATTGAAAGAAGATGTTGATTGATTATGGAGTAGTGCTCACTTGAAGAGGTTTTGAGGGTCCTTCATCGTATATACACAGACTTGCTCTTTGTCCTTTGGGTGACCAAATGAACCATAATCTTTACAGAAATTCATTTTCAGAATGTTTATACATATGGATAGCCTAAATCTCTTACCCCCGCACCTAATAAACACCATTTGCTTAAAGGAAAAAACATGAGTAAATGTTTATTTAAAACCGGTAAGAAATCTATTACACAATGGTTCAGACCTGAAAATAGAGATGAAAATGATGCTTACGAAGAAATTTGAGTACCAAACTTTAATTACTTTTTCCTGTGAATAGAAAAAAAGAAAGAAAAAAAAAAAGATGAGCAATAAATACTTTTGGTAATTACTGTGATAATGTCATAAAACATCAAGAAAAGTAGGGGACAAGAGGAGTGCTTTTGGGTATATATAGACAACACACCAATAACATCATATAATCAACAATGAACCAAAAACCTCTCTGGATAAGTTCATACCGAATACAAAGGATATGAAGATGAAATAAAATAGAGATGACATATTTTAAGCAAAACTATTTCAAATTTAAAGTAATTGGGCGTGTAAAATATAGCACCTCACATTTAACAAATGAAATGAGCCAAAATGTGAAAGTGTGTTTTATATTACAAGGATTGCATTTCAGAATTTTTTGAATCTCAAGATTGGCTGCAGAAGTGCAGAGTATAATATACGTATTTGAAAGTGTATTGGCTGTAATAAAGAAATTCAAAATACAAACCATGACATCATAAATCTTTCCTAATTTTCTATTAAATCACCCAATTTCAGTATACATTTGTAATTGCCCAATCAAATGACACAATTCAAGTATTGATGATGTCAACCAAAACATTCTTTTAATATATAGTATAGATACAATTTTTACTTAGATTCTTGTTTCCTTGCAGAGTGTTCATAAGATGCTAAAGGATGGTATAGACACATGGGCACCAAAACTTCCTGTGGAAAGGGTAATTATAGACTATCCCTCATTGGATGAGGAAATGCATGTGGATTTGCTTCGCCGACGCGCTATAGGATACACGCTAATGAGTATTCTCAAGTATTCTAAAGTTGATGTGTCTATTGGTCATCCTACTATCTCGTCCACGCGTTCTAAAGTACATATCCTGATCTAGCTGTTTAAATCTTTGTTATATTAAATCATTTTATATTTGCATCTATATATATTACTGTATATGAAAAAAAAAAATTACATTTTCCCCCTATTTGATATAAAATAGGCATATTTTGCACTTTCTGAATTTATATTTTTATTTATTTCAGAGGGACAGGGCTCAAAAAGTGTTGAATAGATGGTTTTCGACGGAAGAAAGACAAGACAAGACTCAGAGAGATTTCGACAATGCTTATAAAGATGTCTTAGCTTTGTGGTACTCTACTTGCTAAGTTTAAACATCTATAACTACTGGCTAGTAATAGATTTGTTTTTCCGGTATTCTAAACATTGGCTTTCAAATCTTCTGTCATATGTAGGTATGGACTGCAAAGAGCAGATTGGATAGTATATGTGACTCCTGCTTGGAAACAAGACTATGTTGAAATGTGTTTCACCGTAAGTAACTGTTACTCAGCAGCATAACTTAATTGATCACGTGTTCAAAAAGATGAGAAATTGAATACTAATTCTATTTCCAGGCTGCTAAACTCGAAGAGAGTGTCACAAGTAATAGGCACAAACCCGCTAGAACAAGCTATGCAGGATATAGAAGTTGCACTACTGAACTGGAAGATAAGTTGGTAGACAAAGCTAAAATTCGTGTGGCGGTGGAACAAGGTACACGAGATAAACAAATCTAGCTTCCAACACGTTTGACCTACTTCGTTTTTAGTTAAAGTTATATTATTTCTTAACCCAATAATATTATAATGGGATCAATTTTAAAATCGCTAAATTTCACATTTTTTTATTAGGCGAGGATGCTAAGTTGCTTGGGTATACTACTGAAGCAGTTTTAGATTGTGTTTTCACGTAAGATTCTCATCCTTTTATCATAATTTTTACCCTTAGTGTACCTACACTATCAATGTTATTACAAGTAGAGTGGTAAATGTTAATATCCTATATAACTTGCTCTAGTCAAGTTTTTTATTTCCAAAATTTTATATATTTAATTTAACAAGGTCTACACCGGCTATTTCTTTTGTTTCATAAAACGAGATAACCCACTTTTAGGTCTAGTTACTTATTCATATCCAATGCTTTGGGTTTTGTGTTCTTAACAGGTATGCATTCTTAAAAACTCATAGATTGACTGACTTTAAATTCAATATCAATGATGAGATGCATAAAGAAGAGGTATTCTAAGATATTCTTCCATTACTATTGTATATTGTGTTCTCATGTTATGCTAGTGTATATTTATTCTCATGATTTGCTCAAATTCATTGACAAACAGGGAAATACTTTCTTGTATCTACTCTATACACAAGCAAAAATTCGTAGAATTACCGATGATACTCGTGAAGACATCAATGAGTTACAGAAGGTAAGATTCTCTTTTTGGTATCAATGTTATGATGTTACAACTTTCTCATTTTGGACCTATATATCTATATTTTTGCAACAGGCTACAGAGCTAATATTGGGGAAAGATGAAGGATGGGAGAAAGGTGAAGAGCGTATGTTGGGATTTCATTTACTCGAGTTTACTGAGGTAAGACAATAAGACAACACGATGTGAAGCGTAATAGGCTAAGGAAAACTTGAGAATAATGAAACAAATAATCAGATTGTATACCAATTAAAAATCTAGTTCGGTTTCTAACTGGGCACGAACATTTGGGGTGAACATCCAACACTACTTCACTTGCACTGAAGTGAAAAGCTTGATTTTTGTAAATTTTCCTAATTTTGTTAATATGATTATGTAACTTATATTATTGTATTAATACTCAACTTTATTTTCCAGGCTCTCGAAGAGTCGTGTTTATCTGTCTTGCCACACATCTTGTGTGAATACCTTTACGACTTGTGTAAGAAATTTAACGGCTACTATTCCTATGTGTGCAAGGTATAACTTACATAGGCTTTTTCTCATACATTATTGAATTTGATTTCTGATTCTCTCAAAATTAAAGTCAACTTCTATAAAAATTATTTGATTTTAAAAAGGTGTATGTGACAATTTTTGTCACGATTTAGTGTAATTTTGAAAGTTTTGGCAGGTTGGGTCTGTTACGGAGACAAACACGTTATTGCTGTGTGAGGCAACGGCAGCTGTAATCNAATTTTAAAATCGCTAAATTTCACATTTTTTTATTAGGCGAGGATGCTAAGTTGCTTGGGTATACTACTGAAGCAGTTTTAGATTGTGTTTTCACGTAAGATTCTCATCCTTTTATCATAATTTTTACCCTTAGTGTACCTACACTATCAATGTTATTACAAGTAGAGTGGTAAATGTTAATATCCTATATAACTTGCTCTAGTCAAGTTTTTTATTTCCAAAATTTTATATATTTAATTTAACAAGGTCTACACCGGCTATTTCTTTTGTTTCATAAAACGAGATAACCCACTTTTAGGTCTAGTTACTTATTCATATCCAATGCTTTGGGTTTTGTGTTCTTAACAGGTATGCATTCTTAAAAACTCATAGATTGACTGACTTTAAATTCAATATCAATGATGAGATGCATAAAGAAGAGGTATTCTAAGATATTCTTCCATTACTATTGTATATTGTGTTCTCATGTTATGCTAGTGTATATTTATTCTCATGATTTGCTCAAATTCATTGACAAACAGGGAAATACTTTCTTGTATCTACTCTATACACAAGCAAAAATTCGTAGAATTACCGATGATACTCGTGAAGACATCAATGAGTTACAGAAGGTAAGATTCTCTTTTTGGTATCAATGTTATGATGTTACAACTTTCTCATTTTGGACCTATATATCTATATTTTTGCAACAGGCTACAGAGCTAATATTGGGGAAAGATGAAGGATGGGAGAAAGGTGAAGAGCGTATGTTGGGATTTCATTTACTCGAGTTTACTGAGGTAAGACAATAAGACAACACGATGTGAAGCGTAATAGGCTAAGGAAAACTTGAGAATAATGAAACAAATAATCAGATTGTATACCAATTAAAAATCTAGTTCGGTTTCTAACTGGGCACGAACATTTGGGGTGAACATCCAACACTACTTCACTTGCACTGAAGCAAAAAGCTTGATTTTTGTAAATTTTCCTAATTTTGTTAATATGATTATGTAACTTATATTATTGTATTAATACTCAACTTTATTTTCCAGGCTCTCGAAGAGTCGTGTTTATCTGTCTTGCCACACATCTTGTGTGAATACCTTTACGACTTGTGTAAGAAATTTAACGGCTACTATTCCTATGTGTGCAAGGTATAACTTACATAGGCTTTTTCTCATACATTATTGAATTTGATTTCTGATTCTCTCAAAATTAAAGTCAACTTCTATAAAAATTATTTGATTTTAAAAAGGTGTATGTGACAATTTTTGTCACGATTTAGTGTAATTTTGAAAGTTTTGGCAGGTTGGGTCTGTTACGGAGACAAACACGTTATTGCTGTGTGAGGCAACGGCAGCTGTAATCGAAAAATGCTTTCATCTTCTGGGGATCACTCCGGTATGCATTATCTAATAGATTTTTCTAATTTGGGTTTTCGGGTCGGGTTTTTTTCCTTGGATTTTGTTATGCGGGACTATCTTTTGTTCATATTATTGGATCAGTTCATAGCCATTTTTAAACTTATTGAATCAGTTCATAACCAGTATAAGATAACATTAAACTGTCACTATATCATAACCAGTATAAAAAAATAAAGTTAGTCACGCCTCCACATTTTGTAACCAGCTTTTAAACTTCTTTATTTTTGTGTAGACATCTTCATTCTTTCCGGATCAAACTCTCCCCAAAGTAGGTGAGTTATCAGTGATCCCTCTGCCATTGAGATTACCATTTTCTGCTGCGGAACGACCAATGGATGTAAATGATAGGTAACTACCAGTTTTGATATTGAAAATGATTGATATTTTTTATGCTAAATTCTATTTGTTTTATGCAATTTAAGTCAAAATCTGGATTTTTATCGAGTTAAAATTGAATCAACATACATTAGTTGAGAAAGGTGAGGTTTTTGTACACTTTCTTCTCTCAGTTACATCTGTGAGGGAATAGAGATTATGTTCTTTCAAGGTACTCTCTTAATCAACATTTATAGTCTCTGTCTTGCAAGTGTTTCTCATGTCTACTCTATACATGACAAGGACTTTGCATAACTTAGGGCATGCTTGGTTGAAGGGTATATGGGGTTAGAAATCGGTAAGATTACGAATAATGAGGGTTGGTTAAAGGGAATGCAATCCTCCATTACCTAGTAGTGGGTAATGCTTCATTCCTCCACAAATTGAGGGGAATGGAAATCAATTAATGCTTGCTTCCCCAACTGCATGCATACCCACGTTTGCAACTACCAATATTTTTGCTTTTAACTATATTAATTTTGTTTAATATTCCTCAAATTAAACATTACATTTGTTACTTCGTATCTTTTTTACAGAATACCATATATGAGAATTGCTTCGTCATGTACTTGATATTTCCTCAAATTTCATTTTTATACCTTCTTGGATAATTGGGTTATAAAGTAGTCCATAAAATATCAAATGAAGTCTACATATACTTTAAAGTGATTTAATAAATGAATATAAGGATTTTGAAGAAAACAGAATTGCAAAATTTTGTTGTTAGTTGTTGCCACTTGCCATTCAACGTCTGTAAATGTTTTATGTTAAATTTGATGTGGCTTGATGTTAATTTTACTACAAATTGGTGTTGTTGGATGTTAGTTTTTTTGTTTTTTTATGTTTATGGTTGTACATAAATTAACCTGGACCATGCAAGATTTAATGCAATGCAATGCTCATTTTATTTCATTATATTCCCTTTGCCTTTGTTATTCCCATTCCTCACTTTGATCCAAGCCACCTCACTAGTGCCATACAACTAGAATTTTTGTCTACTGTTCAACACAATGTTATCTATAGTTGCAACTTTTGTGTTTTTAATTGGTTTTGATTTTCATCAGGAATCCTCCAAGAAATTCCCGGTTTGAGCTCTTCTCATTTTCTAACCGTACTACAACACATTTCGGGTCGGATAAAAATGGCAAGCTTTTTGGGCTCATTTCAGTAGCAGACAAGTACGCGTTGGTATCGGATGGGGAGTCTCACTTTTTTGAGCCAGACTTTGCGCATGTTCCTTTATTCAACCATAAATGGTCTGATCCCATAAACATGACCGACTCGGGACTTGTATATGTCGGCAATCCCCGTTTCATGCATTCAGTTTCATTCTCATCCTCTATTGAGATTCGTATGGAACTCTATGTTGCTAAGAATGAGAATGCATTGTATCAACTTTGCAATCACAAGATAGAGATAGACCTCTCAGATTTTTGGGCCAAAAAAGCAGATGGTGCGTGTGGTATTCTTGCTGTTGGAGGTGAGGATGGATCTACATATATGCATTACATCCTATTAAAGGATGCAATAGATGCTGCTTTGGAAGTTAAGTTTGAAACGAACACTCCCGGTCGTGAAGTTAGGGGATATGTTCTTGCTTATTACGGCGATGACTTTCTTGTTGAATGTCAATGTCGAACTTTATGTAAATACAAATACATGGCATTACTCTTTTTACCCAATCATGTTTTAGAGGCTGGCAAAATTCAACTGATAAAATCTATGATGGCCGTACCCGCTAAGGGATCCCTCCTAATTAAAGCATACTTGGAAGATGTTAAATCTGGGGATGTGATTATGAAGAGCAGTTTCAAATTCAAGTCGCAACCTTTGGGTTGCAGCAGCGTCGNATTGCTTCGTCATGTACTTGATATTTCCTCAAATTTCATTTTTATACCTTCTTGGATAATTGGGTTATAAAGTAGTCCATAAAATATCAAATGAAGTCTACATATACTTTAAAGTGATTTAATAAATGAATATAAGGATTTTGAAGAAAACAGAAATGCAAAATTTTGTTGTTAGTTGTTGCCACTTGCCATTCAACGTCTGTAAATGTTTTATGTTAAATTTGACGTGGCTTGATGTTAATTTTACTACAAATTGGTGTTGTTGGATGTTAGTTTTTTTTGTTTTTTTATGTTTATGGTTGTACATAAATTAACCTGGACCATGCAAGATTTAATGCAATGCAATGCTCATTTTATTTCATTATATTCCCTTTGCCTTTGTTATTCCCATTCCTCACTTTGATCCAAGCCACCTCACTAGTGCCATACAACTAGAATTTTTGTCTACTGTTCAACACAATGTTATCTATAGTTGCAACTTTTGTGTTTTTAATTGGTTTTGATTTTCATCAGGAATCCTCCAAGAAATTCCCGGTTTGAGCTCTTCTCATTTTCTAACCGTACTACAACACATTTCGGGTCGGATAAAAATGGCAAGCTTTTTGGGCTCATTTCAGTAGCAGACAAGTACGCGTTGGTATCGGATGGGGAGTCTCACTTTTTTGAGCCAGACTTTGCGCATGTTCCTTTATTTAACCATAAATGGTCTGATCCCATAAACATGACCGACTCGGGACTTGTATATGTCGGCAATCCCCGTTTCATGCATTCAGTTTCATTCTCATCCTCTATTGAGATTCGTATGGAACTCTATGTTGCTAAGAATGAGAATGCATTGTATCAACTTTGCAATCACAAGATAGAGATAGACCTCTCAGATTTTTGGGCCAAAAAAGCAGATGGTGGGTGTGGTATTCTTGCTGTTGGAGGTGAGGATGGATCTACATATATGCATTACATCCTATTAAAGGATGCAATAGATGCTGCTTTGGAAGTTAAGTTTGAAACGAACACTCCCGGTCGTGAAGTTAGGGGATATGTTCTTGCTTATTACGGCGATGACTTTCTTGTTGAATGTCAATGTCGAACTTTATGTAAATACAAATACATGGCATTACTCTTTTTACCCAATCATGTTTTAGAGGCTGGCAAAATTCAACTGATAAAATCTATGATGGCCGTACCCGCCAAGGGATCCCTCCTAATTAAAGCATACTTGGAAGATGTTAAATCTGGGGATGTGATTATGAAGAGCAGTTTCAAATTCAAGTCGCAACCTTTGGGTTGCAGCAGCGTCGGTACTATTAGTGGGGAAGATTGCCGTTTTGGTCTGAAAGTTGATTGGAGATAGCAGGCCCAGTATCTTTGATGTCATGCTATGTATGATGATTTGACAATCTTATGATGTTAGAAATTTATATGAACTTAGATATTGTAATCAATTATGTTTAATTATATGAACTTATGTAAATTCAGCACAGCCCTGGATGATTGTTAACCTGTCAAGGTTGTGCTTAATGTTTTTCCAGAAATCAGTAATTGTTATGGCCAACTGGAATGAAAACCAGCATCACAGTAAATGAAACAACATGCATATAAACATTTTTATGTACTGCAGTGAAAATATTTATAGAATTGAACAATACCCAAAAAGATCAGTACGCAACGCTTCCGCACCACTTTCATCTCCAGTCACCAGATCATTACATTTGGAGAAATAAAAGAATTTCTCAAAAAGACATCAGGTAACTTTAATCTCCAGTCACCGGTATCCGTGCTAAGTTGCTGCTTCAGCAAAAGGCCTGGGGTGCTAATGGATGTTGAATCATCAACAGTATCCATTGCTTCCCACAAGAGTGTAAGTGGAACTGAATGAGGAGAGTACTTAAAACGTGCAACATCTGAAGTTAACACCATATCTTCTCCAGCCTGATAACCACCAACTGGCGTAAAGTTCCCACTACCCGTCTAAATTGTAAAAAATAAATCACTTTGAAAAGAATATAAAGATCATATATGACTATAGAAGTAGAACTAGCCTGTTTAAAAGTCAATGTTATATGATGAGATCACATGACAATCATAGGAAGTTGAACATGCGATGACATGCCTTCTGAAGTCATCAATATCGCTCTAATCTGTGCGATGAGCTTCAAACCTTTTCTAGAGGCTCAGGGCAATTGAGCATAAATTCATCGAACCATCTCCATGGACCTGAGAATAATCAATGGAAATTGATGACTAGGTTGACAGTTGATACATCATAGAAGTGTAAAATCCCTGCAATAAGATTACCTATTCACCTACACCGGAGACTTTTCCTCACTTATCACATAGTGTCTTATATTTTTTACAAAAGAACTCTTTTGATCACTTTAATAGATTCTTCAACACTTAAACATGTGATTATCTGATCAGAACAATTCCAAACTGCAGAAACACATCCAACAGTATCTTGTACAGCCCACTGATTATCTGATTCTCAATATCTAATATTAAGTAATCACTTTCAAAACATGTATCCAAACAGCCTCTAAGACATGCAAAATACTAAGAGCATACTGAACAGGACAGCATAATCCCTCTTTCTCCTTACTCCTTATCCTTATTATAAAGTTGAAAATCTTGGTTTTTTGCATATTTATATTTTCAGACAAAAACATGTACGGTTATATGCAAAACGTTATTGCACATCTGCACATATAGGCATACTTATTGTATTATAAGTAAGGAAACAAGATATCTTTCCATTTTCGGCCGGGATCAAGAGAAAGCGCATTCAAGACCATGGCAAGTGTAGCTAATCCACAATATGCAGGTTCTGATTGTATCTCGAAAGTTAGATATCAACATAAAAAATCCTTCCATGGTTCCCCCTTCAATAGCTTCCATGAACAGTTTCTTCAAATAAAGAACCTATATAAAGTTAGTTGCCGAAATCAAGCAAACAAAACATAGTTGACAAATCAATAATGCACCATTGACTAAATAAACTCGAACTTATATAAATTGATCTATACATTTAAAAGGGCATCACTAACATCCTCTACTAGTACCAAAAAAAGATTTATATAAGCATGGCATAATAAAGACCTAGGGTATGTTCAAATGAGCATTTTTAAAATGACTATTTTGAAGAACTGACATAGCGTTTAGCAGGTAGAAATCAAAGTCGGATGGAATGCAAATTTGGTGCTTGTTTAGAGTTTTGGGAATGGAATAGCTAATTCCTCCATTCATTTCATTCCTAATTGAACCCAAAAAGGCAAGTTGTTTCTCGTAAGTTATGTACACTTAGGTATGTGTAGCGTGAATACAGGTACACTGGAGTTGGAGAAGAAGAAGCTGTGCAGCTATTTTACTTGTTTGTGGAGTTTGAAGGGGATACGGAGGAGGATCCTCTCGTCATTTGGATTGCTGGAGGACCTGGTTGTAACAATTTCTCTGCCTTCTTTTTTTTAAATAGGTGTGTAATTCTTATCTTTGAAACTAAATCAATCATGACTTCATAAATTTAAGAAAACTAGGCCAAGCTTGTGCGGGCTGTTATGGATCAAATTCGTACATTATAGAGAAATTGAGAGAACAATTATGAAAGTGAAAATATCATTACGAAATTGTTAATTCCAAAATGAGGGTTACAAAGGTATTTAAATGCAAGTTTGGCGGGAAACATGTAACTAACTAAACTTGCTAAAACTGGCTATTCTACTTGATTACAAATGCTAAGCTACATCATATAACACTTGTCCATGCTTGTATTCAGTAAGATCTGCATCTTGTGTTGAGTTCTTGAATGTGATGCTCTATTCCTTGTAACTGATGCAACAGAGGAGTTGAGTTGACTTTTAGGTTGACTTGTAGCTTGTACTCCAACATTCCCCTCGCAAGTTGGCAGTGTGTAAGGATTACACATGCTCAACTTGGAGATACAACTGTAATGAAGAGGTTTGCTTAGCCCTTTAGTAAAAATGTCTGCCAATTGATGCTTTGTAGGGATGTAGATTGGTTGAATTTGGCCTGCTTTGATTTTATCCCTCACAAAGTGACAATCAATCTCAATGTGTTTGGTTCTAGCATGTTGTACTGGATTAGAGGCTAAAGCAATGGTAGAAACATTGTCACACATCATGAGAATTGGTGTAAGAACATGGACCTTGAATTCTTTAAGTAAGCATTGAACCCATGTAACTTCACAGGTTGTATCTGCTAGAGCCCTATACTCAGCTTCTGTGGAAGATCTTGATACCACAGTTTGCTTCTTTGATTGCCATGAGATTAAGCTAGAACCCAGAAATAGCCCATAACCAGTAACTGGCCTTCTAGTGAATGGACAACTAGCCCAATCAATGTCACAATATGCCTTTAGAGTGAAGTTGTTTTGGACAGGGAAGAACAAACCTTGACCAAGAGTAATTTTAACATATCTAAGGACCTTGATAAGAGCTTGCATGTGAGATGTCCTTGGTGATTGAAGAAATTGACTTAAGGCCTGTGCAACAAAGGAAATATCAGGTCTAGTGATTGTTAGGTATAAGAGTTTGCCCACAAGTGTTCTATAGTGAGTAGCATTTGGCAAAGGATCACCATCATCAGGGGAGAATTTCTTGGTTGGGTTGATTGGGATTGCTGATGGTTTGGTGTAAAGGAGACCAGCATGAGTGACCAAGTCAAGTGCATACTTTTTTTGTGCCATGGAAAGACCTTTGTTGTTCCTTAGAAACTCAATGCCTAAGTAATAATGCAGTGGACCCAAGTCTTTGATGCTAAATTTAGCATCAAGAGCAAGCTTGATTTGTTGAATGGTGTGTTTGTCATTACCAGCAATTAGGATGTCATCAACATAGACCAGGAGTGTGATGAACTTCTCAGCAGTGTTGAAGGTGAATAAGGAAATGCCAACATAGCTTTGCTTGAATCCAATAGAGAGTAAGAAGGTTGTAAGCTTTTCAAACCACTGCCTATTTGCTTGCTTAAGTCCATACAGGGATTTCTTGAGTCTGCAAACTGAATTGGGTGAAAGTGTGTGTGAGTAGCCTTGAGGTACTTGCATATAGACTTCTTCATGAAGATCCCCATGTAGAAAGGCATTGTTGACATCTAATTGCTCAATGATCCAGTTGTTTTGAACTGCAACAGCTAGCATTGTTCTCACAGTAACCATCTTTGCAACTGGTGCACAGGTTTCATTGTAATCTACACCTTCCTTTTTGAGTAAAACCTTTTGCAACAAGCCTAGCTTTGTACTTTTCTACAATCCCATCTGCATGGTACTTGATTCTGTACACCCATTTGCTTCCAATTGCTTGTTTGCCAGCTGGTAGGAGTTTGACTTCCCAAGTTCCATTCTTTTCTAAAGCCTCAATTTCCTTATTCATTGCTTATCTCCATTTAGGATTTGTGGATGCTTGTTTAAAGGTTGTTGGTTCAGTGTGTGAATCAATAGAGTTGATTAAGTGAAGTGATTGTGGACATAAATTTAAATAATTAATGTAATGTTTGTGATGAAATTTGGAATTGTGAATGCTGTGAATATTGGTCTTTGGTAATTGACAGTGGAAATCTTTGAATTTGGATGGAGGGTGTTTGGTTCTGGTAGATACTCTAGGTGGAGGTGGAGGAGCTGGTGGTGAAAGAAGTATAGGAAAAGATTGTGTCTGTGTTTCAGGAGTTGATGGAGTGGGTGAAGGAGATGGTATATGTGTTGGTGTAGAATGGTTGGTAGTTGATGGTGTAGGTGTAGAAGGTTCAGATGTTGGAATTGAAGAGTTGATGGAAGAGATTGGTGATTGAGGTGCACTGTTAACAGGGGTGTTTGGTATAGGATTTGCTCGAGGTAATGCAAGTGGAGTTGGAGCAGTGGGTGATGGGTAGCAAGTTTGAGGAGTTGAGGTTGTGATAGTAGAAGATGTATTTGAGGTTTTAGGTTCTGAAAAAGGAAATTTGTTTTCATCAAATAGCACATTTCTGCTTGTGATTGTTTTGTGGGTGGATGGATCATATAATAAATAACCTTTTTGATTATGAGGGTAGCCAATGAGGATGATTGGAGTTGCACTGGCATCAAATTTGTCAGTTGTGTGGTGGTAAGCATAGGCAAGACAACCAATGGTTCTCATGTGATCAAGTGAAGGTGGTGTATTGTGAAGTAATTCATAAGGACTTTGGTTATTCAAGGTTGGTGTAGGTAGTCTGTTGATGATGTAGGTAGAGGCAAGAAGGCTGTAACCCCAGAAATGTATAGGAAAGTGTGCTTGAAAATGGATAGCTCTTGCCATTTCAAGAAGGTGTCTATGCTTTCTCTCAACTCTGGCATTCTGCTGTGGGGTATAGGGACAAAAGGTTTGATGGATTATTCCATGGTTTTGAAGGTGTTTAGTGAAGAATGAGTTAATGAACTCTGTACCATTATCTGTTCTTATTGTTTTGATACTTGCTTGAAATTATGTTTGAACAGATTTGTGAAAGATTTGAAAAGTGGAAAACACATGATGTTTGTTTGGAATCAAATAAGTCCATGTTGCCCTTGAGAAATCATCAATAATTGTGAGAAAGTATGTACATTTATTAATGGTTGGGTGTCTGTAAGGACCCCATACATCAAGGTGAATGAATTCAAATTTGACTTTTGCATGAGAAGAACTAACAAGAAAAGGTAATACATGGTGCTTTGCCAAAGGGCATATAGTACACTTGTGCTCAGAATTACATGAAGACAAAGAAATATTTTTGATTTTCTTGAGAGTTGTGGTTGATGTGTGTCCAAGTCTTGTGTGCCAGAGCTGAGAATTGCTTATGTTGGAGAGAATGGTTGAGGATATTGTCTTTGCAGAGGTGTTGGGTGCTAAAAGATAAAGTCCACCATGAAGTGTACCATGTGTGGTGCTCCCATCATGGGCTTGAAACACAAACTTGTTATGGGTAAATGTAAATGAATGCAATGTTGAGGTTATAAATGAAGCTGGGTATGTAGAATACATTATGGATGGTGAGTGATGAAGTGAGGTGCACTGAACCAGTGTAAGATACTGAGGTGGTGTTTCCATTGGGTAGTGAAACAGTGATTGGAGTGTGTAATTTTGTGACATTATGCATTAAGCTAAGTGAGATGCAAATATGATCTGTGGCTCCACTGTCAATGATCCATATAAAACATGATTTGGTTGTGTGAGAAGCAATGAATGAGTGCATTTTGGTAATAGAATTGAATGAATGTATGCCAGTAATCTTTGTAGGAACTTTGATATTATTGAATGAAAGTATACCTGCCACATGAGATCAACTTGGCCATTTTGCATCAGAAGTAGCATTTGGTTCAATTGATTTTGGAGTTGATCCATTCTAGCATGTACTTGTGATTCAGTGATCCCTGCTGCATTTGAAGTTGAACATTCAGGAACCTCCATAGGCTGCAAAGGACTATCAAGTGGCTGAAAAGTCTCACCAACTACCATATTCACTGATCTAGTAGGCCTATTTTGGTTTGTTGACCTCTGAGATGGGGGTAGATATTTGTTGTGAAGTGGATGGCCAGGTGGATACCCAAGTAACTTGTAACACTCTTCCTTTGGATGTCATTCCTTTTTGCAGTAAGCACAAAAGACTCCATTCCTAAAATTACTTCTTCTGTCAGTTTGGGTGTTTGGCACAGGGTTAGGTGGTGGTGTACTTGATGAGTTGTTCCTATGAGGTGGTGTGTATGAGTTTTTGTAAGTATTGAGAGCAATTGGAGCAGTGGTTGGGTATTTGAGTGAGTCTCTTTGCTTCTCCTCCTGTCTTAGCATACTATAGGCTTTGGCCACGATAGGTAAGGGTTGTATAAGCAGAATTTGCCCCCTAATGTTAGTGTAACAACTATCCAAACCCATCAAAAACTGAATCAATCTCTTCCTGTGTTCCCTTTCACCATTCTCTTTACCATTCACACAAACACACTTACAAGTACAAGCATAAGGCGCCTCAATTGCATCCAATTCATCCCATAAACCCTTAAGTTTGTGATAATACACCTCAATAGTACTGTTTGACTGCTTAAGTTCTACAATCTCATTAGCTATTTGATAGATCCTATGTCCATCTAACTGAGAGTAGTGTTCATGCAATTCATTCCACAATGCATAAGCAAAATTGACAAAAGTGAGATGATTACCAATTTCTTCTGAAACAGTGTTAAGAATCCATGAAATAAGCATGTCATTGGTTCTTTCCCAATAAGCTCTAAGATCAGATGACTATGGTGGTTCCTCGTACTCTCCATTGATCAATTTTGTCTTATTTTTGGCACTCAAAGCAATCAAGATAGATCTCTTCCAAGAACTGTAGTTTTTGAACCATTAAGTTTCTTTGAAATAAGCAACATGCCAGGATGATCATTTGGATGGAAATATAAGGGATGATGAGGTGAGTTTATGTCAAGATCCATGGTTGTAGTGTTTGTTTGTTGATTTGTGTTTGTATTGGATGAAGACATTATGATGTGATTGAAGGTTTATCAATGGTGATTGTTGTAACTGAATTGTAACAGAATCTTAATGATTTTTGTTATTTTTGAAGGAATTAGATGATGTATGGCGGATTATGATGATTTGTGATGGTTTTGTGATGTTTCTTGTGCGGAAATAGTGGTGGTTTGGTAGAATTATGATGGTTTTTGGTGAAGAAATTTTGGCGGTAAAAGTTGTTGTGGTGATTAGTTGGCCGGAAAAAGTTTGTTGCGGTGGTCGAAGCAGTTAATCACCACAGTTGGTTGTGGTGTTGCTCTGATACCATATAGAGAAATTGAGAGAACAATTATGAAAGTGAAAATATCATTATGAAATTGTTAATTTCCAAATGAGGGTTACAAAGGTATTTAAATGCAAGTTTGGCGGGAAACATGTAACTAACTAAACTTGCTAAAACTGGCTATTCTACTTGATTACAAATGCTAAGCTACATCATATAACACTTGTTCATGCTTGTATTCAGTAAGATCTGCATCTTGTGTTGAGTTCTTGAATGTGATGCTCTATTCCTTGTAACTGATGCAATAGAGGAGTTGAGTTGACTTTTAGGTTGACTTGTAGCTTGTACTCCAACATACATTGACAATTTCTTTTCTTTATTAAGTCCATCAAAGCTTCTTTTGTATGAACACTGTTGTGAATTTGATATTTTAATCTGTGATAAATGTTGGACCATAATTGCATAAGTCTTGTTGGATAAGATTCAATATATAACAAACTAAAGTCAAAGGGTTGTTAATGTTAGTTTGTTAGTTAATAACTGAATAGCGGTTATAGTTAGTTATGGTAGTTAGGAATAGAGGTGGCAAACGGGCGGGCACGGGTACGAGCCAAACGGGCACGGGCTCAAACGGGCACGGGCCAAAACGGGCAAATTATAATTCGGGCAAAATGGGCGCGGGCCAAAACAAGCAACTAAACAAAATGTCTTCAAAATGTAATCAATAGTATTCTTCAATCTCCACTCGAGTTTTTCTAATACTTTCATACGTTTTTATCCATTTTCATTCGTTTTCGTCAGTTTTTTTTACGTTTTCGTCCTATTTTTATGTTTTCTTCCGGTTTTTTACGTTTTGTCAGATTTTTTACGTTTTCGTCAGTTTTTTTACGTTTTCGTCCGATTTTTAACGTTTTCGTCTGATTTTTTATGTTTTCATCCGATTTTTTACGTTTTCGTCAGATTTTTTACGTTTTCGTCTGATTTTTACGTTTTCGTCCGATTTCTTACGTTTAATTAGTTTTTTTGCGTTTTCCTCAGATTTTTTACGTTTTCGTCCGACTTTTTACGTTTTGGTCAGTTTTNGAATGTGGTGGTTCCTCATACTCTCCATTGATCAATTTTGTCTTATTTTTGGCACTCAAAGCAATCAAGATAGATCTCTTCCAAGAACTGTAGTTTTCTGAACCATTAAGTTTCTTTGAAATAAGCAACATGCCAGGATGATCATTTGGATGGAAATATAAGGGATGATGAGGTGAGTTTATGCCAAGATCCATGGTTGTAGTGTTTGTTTGTTGATTTGTCTTTGTATTGGATGAAGACATTATGATGTGATTGAAGGTTTATCAATGGTTATTGTTGTAACTGAATTTTGACAGAATCTTGATGATTTTTGTTATTTTTGAAGGAATTAGATGATGTATGGCAGATTATGATGATTTGTGATGGTTTTGTGATGTTTCTTGTGCGGAAATGGTGGTGGTTTGGTGGAATTATGATGGTTTTTGGTGAAGAAATTTTGGCGGTAAAAGTTGTTGTGGTGATTAGTTGGCCGGAAAAAGTTTGTTGCGGTGGTTGAAGCAGTTAATCACCACAGTTGGTTGTGGTGTTGCTTTGATACCATATAGAGAAATTGAGAGAACAATTATGAAATTGAAAATATCATTATGAAATTGTTAATTCCCAAATGAGGGTTACGAAGGTATTTAAATGCAAGTTTCGCGGGAAACATGTAACTAACTAACTTGCTAAAACTGGCTATTCTACTTGATTACAAATGCTAAGCTACATCATATAACACTTGTTCATGCTTGTATTCAGTAAGATCTGCATCTTGTGTTGAGTTCTTGAATATGATGCTCTGTTCCTTGTAACTGATGCAGCAGAGGAGTTGAGTTGACTTTTAGGTTGACTTGTAGCTTGTACTCCAACATACATTGACAATTTCTTTTCTTTATTAGGTCCATCAAAGCTTCTTTTGTATGAACACTGTTGTGAATTTGATATTTTAATCTGTGATAAATGTTGGACCATAATTGCATAAGTCTTGTTGGACAAGATTAAATATATAACAAACTAAAGTCAAAGGGCTGTTAATGTTAGTTTGTTAGTTAATAAGTGAATAGTGGTTATAGTTAGTTATGGTAGTTAGGAAGTTAGATAAATTCGGTTGCACCTGTTCATGAAGGGACATGATGGTTCGGTTCAGGGCCTATAAATAGATTAGTCATTTCATGTTGTAAGGTGTGTCTAAAAATACAATGTAACCATGTTATGTTGTTAACAATATTGAATGATTTCTTGTCAATCTTGTATGTATATTCGATCCTGGAAATCGGTATAAACTTTGTAAAAATAAATTGCTAATGGTTTTCCAACCAAATTTATTATGGGGTTTGGATGCTGGCAAATATCAACTGGATACTCCTATACAACAACTCCAGAAGCTGCTCGCATCAGTGCTACATTATCGGCATCGCAAATAAATATTATAAGTATTTATGGATGGATTCTTAACTACAGTTACTTACTGTGCATTTTGCTTGGGATCATCAAAACTTTTTAACAAATCCTATGTATATTAGGCTAGTGACAGTGGTGACCCATATTGCATCATCTTTCCGGCTGCCACCCCAGCTTTCTCTCTCCTCAACCCATATTCACCTCTCTCATCACAGTGGCAACCCATATTGCATCATCTTTTTTTTTCTTTTTTTTTTCCTTTTTTAAACATTTATAACGCAAACACAAATTTTATTAATAAAACGTAAACATTACATAAACGAAACGATACGGAATTAAACAACTAAAAATTAAACGTAAATATTACATGACAACACATATTAAAAACTAGTAATCTAACGATACATAAATTATTAAAATCACAGAAATTCTTAACATAAAACACGATACGGAAAACAAATAAACACGATACGGAAATACGTAACATAAAACACCATTATGCATTGTGTGTTTCCCATGCCCACATGTTTCTCAGAATGAACCACACATGTTGATATTTTAACCCTCTCCCACCATGGCATTCATGATAAATTCGGTTTGCATTGCTGAGACGACAAAGGTCTTGACTTGTACGCTGCAACTCTTTGTAAATATCATTATATCTACGACATTCAAGGTTGATTCTATTCCATTGAGCTGTAATACTATTTTTATTACGGTGCTCACAATCAGTTTGATCGTTGAACCTTTGTGTAACGTCATTCCAAAAAGAACGTTCATTCACAAGGTCTCTAGATTCGCGAACATCAAGCCATACGTTAGCTAGCAAGTTTTCTTCTTCCATTGACCAACAGTTATTCATTGTAAAATGATGTAGATATTGAAGTGTGTGAAAATTTGAATGGTATCGTATGGTATTAATAGGGGTTTATTGAAAGCAGGATACATTTTAAATTCAAATTCAAAACAAGAGCGGGATAAATTTACATTTTAGATTCAAATTCAAAAACATGTGTGCATAAACATTTAAAATTCAAATTACAAAAACGTGTGGAAAAAAAGGGCAGATAAACTTCAAATTCCAATTCAAATTTTCAATTTCAAACATTCACTTATATATAGGCTTATCCCCTGGCTGCTTTATACATACACAACTCACACAAACACACATAAACTTTATCAACTATGTCCACAACAATGTCTCGCAAAGACTTCTCCCAACAATTCCCAACTCACCGTGACTTCTTCCAGCAATTCCCAAGCCACCATGACTTTTTCCAGCAATTCTCAAGCTCCAGCATGATTGCGAATGCACTGGTGAAAACTCCACCGGAAGACATCTTTCCGGTATTCACACCGGATAATGAACCGGTGCCCAATCCACCGGTTGTCCAACAACAACCCGATCAACCGGTGAATAATCCACCGGTGGAAAACCAACCCATTTGAAGAGGGTTGACTAATGAAGAATGGTTTCAGCAAGATATGCAAGAATTGTTACGTGTTCAAGCAGAGGAAGAACGTGTGGCAAGAGCTCGTGAGGCGTACTTAAGAGCTAAACAGGCTCGGAGAAACCGTCGAGCAGAATGGCGAATACGAATGGGATTGCCCCGTATGCCATCGAGTGAGGACGATTCGAGTGTCTCCTACTCGACTGACGAGGGCTATGTCACAAACTGAATCATTTTTTTGATTCGTAGTTTTATGCTTAATTATCGTAGTTTATGTTTCATGTTTGTTGTAGTTCGTGTTTTAAGTTTAATGTGTGTTTAAATTTTAAGTATTAATATAAGTTGTGTTTTATTAGTTATTATAGGATATCTAACAAAAACGTAAAAAATTGGACGAAAACATAAAAAAATCGGACGAAAATGTAAAAAAAACTGACGAAAACGTAAAAAGTATGACAATAACGTAAACAATCTGGCAAAAACGTAAAAATTGGGCGAAAACGTAAAAAATCGGACGAAAACGCAAAAAAACTGATGAAAACGTAAAAAGTCGGACAATAACGTTAACAATCGGACGAAAACGTAAAAAATCAGACGAAAACGTAAAAAAACTGACGAAAATGTAAAAAGTCTGACAATAACGTAAACGATCTGTTGAAACTATATAACCTTGATAGATCTTGTAGCTCTCGTTGATCGTTAGCAGTGTCTATGTAATCACAAACACTCTAATAGAGAATCTCCAAAGCTTGTACTCTAATGCGAAAAACAAATACAAGCATAAACAATTAATACTAAGAACACTTAATCCTCTATGGATTATATATTGAAAACTTATAAACTTGTTCGTTACATCAAACATAAACTTGTGTTCCTTTTATAGAGAAGGAACTCTAACCTAAACCGTTTCTCAAGAAACGTATAATCTATAAACTTTAAATGATATGCATTATCTTTTCCTAATATAACTCATGCATATCCTAACTACATTACATAATACGCGGTTTAACTATATCCGCAGAAACTAAATATGCTGAAACTATGTCTTCAGCAGTATCACATCTTCAGCAGAATCTGTGTCTTCAGCAGATTCCTTCAGCAGTAACCATCAGTAGAATTCTCACTTAGCAGAATTCCCAACAATCCTCCCCTAATCTTGAATTTGACCTGGGTTAAGTTCAAGATTTCTTGATAGATCTTTAAACACAGCACACTAGAGGATTGTCTTCAAACATCAGCAGCAAAGAATCAAAAAGAAAACATCTCTATGATGAATAAGCTGGAAACACATGATCTTTGCAGCAACATATGACAACTGATACATCAAAACAAATTAGTTTCATACTATTCTCATCACATCCAGATGTATGAACATCTGTGAGAGGTGAATCACTGAAAATAATGGATTTGATGTCTCTTTACCAATAGCCATTACTACTGGAGTAGCCAAATGTTTAAGTTTGAAAACTATGGTACACTGATAACCATATGATTTTTAGTAAATCATCAACTATAAACGGATTTGAGATGTCTTTACCTGTAGCCGTTTGCTCAGGACTAGCCAATTCTTAAAGGAGATATCCTTGGTGAATTGATAACCAATATGGATTTCCACAGCCTTTACCATAAGCCATATACTCATGGGCTAGTCAATTCTTAGAATATTCAGAGAATAAGATCCATGGTGAATTGATGACCATTTCAACTCTCAGCAATTAAGCATGGGTGAGTTGAGTACCCTATGATTTTTGGCAAATCATTACAGCCATCAACAGATTTGATTAGTCTTTACCAAAGCTGTACCCTTTGGACTAGCCAACTCTTTAATGGACACAAGTCACATCTGGTGAGTTGATAACCATCTACAGAGTTACTATACAAAAAATCTTTCTTTTTTTTTTTTTTTTTTTTTTTTTTTTTTTTTTTTTTTTTTTTTATTTTTTTTTTTTAATACTAAAAACAAAAGAATAAACAAAATATACAACAATTACCCCAAAGAAGCATCAATGGTAACCCCATGCTGTGCTTTCATACCCATTTTGAACTGAATACTACTCCTGATAGCTGTAATCAATTGCTCAGCATGAGTCATGTCATTGCCACACACATCATAAGGAACTAGCAGCTTCATCTCCAACATTTGATTCAGAATCCTTAAAGAGATGGGATAGGTAATCTCAGCACACATGTAGAGAACCTTGC
Organism: Artemisia annua; assembly: GCA_014162995.1. Lineage (NCBI taxonomy): Eukaryota > Viridiplantae > Streptophyta > Magnoliopsida > Asterales > Asteraceae > Artemisia > Artemisia annua. The sequence continues at coordinate 32,650 of LBNU01030652.1, read as the reverse complement.
CAGCAACAGTAGACAATACATGAACATTGGGTAGAGGATAAAACTTCCAATTAGAAACCTCCCATCTTGACTGTCCCATCCAAACATCAAAACCTCTACTAAGATGAAAATTGGAATCAAACAACACAGTCAAATCACCCTTCAAATACATACCACTCCCAGTAGGTTGTTTGTTCTTATAATAAGAGGTAACCCAAGAATACAACTTCAGCAAATCCTCTCTGTCCACAAAAGTTAAAATTTCACTTAGAAAAGAGAAATATTTAACTGACCCATCTGCTCTGTGTATAACATTAATATCCTGATCCTTGTATTGAACAGGATGAACCTCCCAACTAACCAAAGGAACATGAGGAATGGGATCTTCACCATCATCTTCCTCAACCTCAATATATTCTGAAGCATCTAAGGGAGTAACCAAACTAGTAGGAGGCCTCTTTCTTCCTTGAGTCTTCCTTCTGGTAGCAGTAGAAGATGCATCAGTAGTATCAGGCTCAGGTTTAACTGGAGTTGAGACAGGTACTGAAGTATCAGCAGGAACATCTGCAGATGCTTCAGTAGTAACAACTGTTGGTGCTTCAGCAGGAACAGAGTGTTCAGGAGTATCTTGAACTGCTGAGGATGTCTGTACAAGATCTGGAACTGCTGAAGGTGTGTCAGCAGGAACAGATACTAAAGGAGCAGCATCCATAGGCACACCAGTTGTAACTTTAGCCTCTGTAGCCCTAGCAAAATCAGATTTATCAGCTTCCAGCATCTTCTTAATAGCTTCCTCACTTAATTGATCTTCCAAAATTTGCTTCTTAGTTCTTTGCCTAGTAACTGGTCCTGTATGGGTCATAGGAGCCTTTCCCTTATCAGGTAGAACAGAAGATTCAGCAGAATGGAGTACCTCAGCAGTAGTCTCATGTGTAGACTTCTGCTTTTTAGAAGGTGGTTCTTCATGTTTCTGCTGAACAGAACTCTTCTGGCCTATAGACATAATGTAGTTATAAGTCTTAACCAGTTTCTCATGAGGCATGTTCCAAACCTTTTCTTTACTCCATCCAGAATTAAACACAGCTGGACTCATATTTTTCACGACCACTCTCATAGTATGAGTGAGTTCAGCTTGGGTAGGAGGTTTAGCCAATTTAGCTTTGAGTTTCTTTGCATCCTCCTCTTTCTTCTTCTTCCTAAGCAAGGCAACAATGTCATCAGCGGTAGCATTATCACCTATTAGATCCCTAGTAAGAGAAATATTGGAGGCAATTTGAGCTCCAATATTCATCCAATCAGTTTCATCAAACTCAGCTGCCATGGCATCGTTGGGGTAAGGTAGAAACATAAGAGGTCTGTACTTGTTCAACTTCTGCATTTATCTTTGCCTGTACTTGTTCAGCCAAAGCTTGATTCCTCTGAAATTCCTCATGTGCTGCAAACAGTCTCTCTTGGGCAAGTAATTCCTCCTTAGTAATCTCATCTGAACCAAGATCCTGATCAACCACAGGAATTTGAGCATGTTCAGTAGCTTCAAACAGCTTAGAATCAGCAGGTTGAGGTGTAGTATCATGAATCTTTGGAGTAGAAGAGTGTGCAGGCTCAGCAGATGCAGAAACAAAAGAAGAAGAAACAAAAGGAATTTGAGACTTCATCTTGACAGAACTATCATCATTATCTATATCCATGAATTGAACATTTCCATCAGCAGCACCAGACTGCTCTTTAGGAGTATCAGCAGTTGTAGATTTTGAAGATGAAGAATGTGCAACCTCTGTAGCTTCAGCCAACATATGAAGAGGATTAAGAGAAGCAGATCCCTTTGTTGCATCCTCAGCAGGAATCTCCAACTCATCCTCTGAATTAACCACAAATTTTCTTTTCTTTGTGTTCCCCAGTTGAGCTTCCAACTCCTTGACTCTCTCTGTCAGTTCATGTATTTGACCCCCAAGTTTGCTCTTAGTCTCCTTTAACTCACTCTCAACACTACTGAGAAGTTCATCACACTCCTGGTCTATGTTGATGACATCCTAATTGCTGGTAATGACAAACACACCATTCAACAAATCAAGCTTGCTCTTGATGCTAAATTTGGCATCAAAGACTTGGGTCCACTGCGTTATTACTTAGGCATTGAGTTTCTAAGGAACAACAAAGGTCTTGCCATGGCATAAAGAAAGTATGCACTTAATTTGGTCACTCATGCTGGTCTCCTTGACACCAAACCATCAGCAATCCCAATCAACCCAACCGAGAAATTCTCCTCTGATGATTGTGATCCTTTGCCAGATGCTACTCACTATAGAACACTTGTGGGCAAACTCTTATACCTAACAATCACTAGACTTGATCTTTCCTTTGCTGCACAGGCCTTAAGTTAATTTCTTCAATCACCAAGGACATCTCACATGCAAGCTCTTATCAAGGTCCTTAGATATGTTAAACTTACTCTTGGTCAAGGTTTGTTCTTCCCTGTCCAAAACAACTTCACTCTAAAGGCATATTGTGACTAGGGATGGCAAAAGCACCCGAAACCGACGGGGAAAACCGAAACCCGAACCGGTTGGGTCGGGTTCGGGGGCGGGTTGGTGGGTTTGGATGCGGGTTTGGGTATTGATATAATTTTTTAGCCGAGTACGGGTTCGGGTACGAGTTCAGGTAATACCCGCCCGATTACCCGTATCCGCTTACCCAAATCTATATCCGCTTTATTGATATTATAATTAACTAGAATATATATACATTATATATAATTTCTTCCATTATATTTTTTTTACATATGTATCTCTATTACATAACATATTTTATTCTGTACATGAATTATCCAAAAGCGTTAAATCGTTTGATACGATATTCATTTTCTTTAACTTTAAAAAACATGAATATGTTATGGTGTTTTCTTTTGTTTTTTCGGTGGATTTTAATGTGACTTAATATTAATACCGTCATTTTGTCCATATAATATTCAATTGGGGATAACCGAAACCCGCGGAGAAAACCCGAAAAACCGATGGATTTCATAAACGAGTACCCATTGGGTTTTGGGGCGGGTTTGGGTGTGGATTTCATAAACGGGTACGGGTACGGGTTCACTAAAACCCGACCCAAACCCGACCCGTTGCCATCCCTAATTGTGGCAGTGATTGGGCTAGTTGTCCATTCACTAGAAGGTAAGTTACTGGTTATGGGCTATTTCTGGGTTCTAGCTTAATCTCATGGCAATCAAAGAAGCAAACTGTGGTATCAAGATCTTCCACAGAAGTTGAGTATAGGGCTCTAGCAGATACAACCTGTGAAGTTACATGGGTTCAATGCTTACTTAAAGAATTCAAGGTCCATGTTCTTACACTAATTCTCATGATGTGTGACAATGTTTCTACCATTGCTTTAGCCTCTAATCCAGTACAACATGCTAGAACCAAACACATTAAGATTGATTGTCACTTTGTGAGGGATAAAATCAAAGCAGGCCAAATTCAGCCAATCTACATCCCTACAAAGCATCAATTGGCAGACATTTTTACTAAAGGGCTAAGCAAACCTCTTCATTACAGTTGTATCTCCAAGTTGAGCATGTGTAATCCTTACACACTGCCAACTTGCGAGGGGGATGTTGGAGTACAAGCTACAAGTCAACCTAAAAGTCAACTCAACTCCTCTGTTGCATCAGTTACAAGGAACAGAGCATCACATTCAAGAACTCAACACAAGATGCAGATCTTACTGAATACAAGCATGGACAAGTGTTATATGATGTAGCTTAGCATTTGTAATCAAGTAGAATAGCCAGTTTTAGCAAGTTTAGTTAGTTACATGTTTCCCGCCAAACTTGCATTTAAATACCTTTGTAACCCTCATTTTGGAATTAACAATTTCGTAATGATATTTTCACTTTCATAATTGTTCTCTCAATTTCTCTATAATGTACGAATTTGATCCATAACAGCCCGCACAAGCTTGGCCTAGTTTTCTTAAATTTATGAAGTCATGATTGATTTAGTTTCAAAGATAAGAATTACACACCTATTTAAAAAAAAGAAGGCAGAGAAATTGTTACAACCAGGTCCTCCAGCAATCCAAATGACGAGAGGATCCTCCTCCGTATCCCCTTCAAACTCCACAAACAAGTAAAATAGCTGCACAGCTTCTTCTTCTCCAACTCCAGTGTACCTGTATTCACGCTACACATACCTAAGTGTACATAACTTACGAGAAACAACTTGCCTTTTTGGGTTCAATTAGGAATGAAATGAATGGAGGAATTAGCTATTCCATTCCCAAAACTCTAAACAAGCACCAAATTTGCATTCCATCCGACTTTGATTTCTACCTGCTAAACGCTATGTCAGTTCTTCAAAATAGTCATTTTAAAAATGCTCATTTGAACATACCCTAGGTCTTTATTATGCCATGCTTATATAAATCTTTTTTTGGTACTAGTAGAGGATGTTAGTGATGCCCTTTTAAATGTCTAGATCAATTTATATAAGTTCGAGTTTATTTAGTCAACGGTGCATTATTGATTTGTCAACTATGTTTTGTTTGCTTGATTTCGGCAACTAACTTTATATAGGTTCTTTATTTGAAGAAACTGTTCATGGAAGCTATTGAAGGGGGAACCATGGAAGGATTTTTTATGTTGATATCTAACTTTCGAGATACAATCAGAACCTGCATATTGTGGATTAGCTACACTTGCCATGGTCTTGAATGCGCTTTCTCTTGATCCCGGCCGAAAATGGAAAGGTATCTTGTTTCCTTACTTATAATACAATAAGTATGCCTATATGTGCAGATGTGCAATAACGTTTTGCATATAACCGTACATGTTTTTGTCTGAAAATATAAATATGCAAAAAACCAAGATTTTCAACTTTATAATAAGGATAAGGAGTAAGGAGAAAGAGGGATTATGCTGTCCTGTTCAGTATGCTCTTAGTATTTTGCATGTCTTAGAGGCTGTTTGGATACATGTTTTGAAAGTGATTACTTGATATTAGATATTGAGAATCAGATAATCAATGGGCTGTACAAGATACTGTTGGATGTGTTTCTGCAGTTTGGAATTGTTCTGATCAGATAATCACATGTTTAAATGTTGAAGAATCTATTAAAGTGATCAAAAGAGTTCTTTTGTAAAAAATATAAGACATTATGTGATAAGTGAGGAAAAGTCTCCGGTGTAGGTGAATAGGTAATCTTATTGCAGGGATTTTACACTTCTATGATGTATCAACTGTCAACCTAGTCATAAATTTCCGTTGATTATTCTCAGGTCCATGGAGATGGTTCGATGAATTTATTCTCAATTGCCCTGAGCCTCTAGAAAAGGTTAAATCGTCTGCTTGGCTCATTACACTGGGGCAAAAGTTGAAGCTCATCGCACAGATTAGAGCGATATTGATGACTTCAGAAGGCATGTCATCGCATGTTCAACTTCCTATGATTGTCATGTGATCTCATCATATAACATGACTTTTAAACAGGCTAGTTTTACTTCTATAGTCATATATGATCTTTATATTCTTTTCAAAGTGATTTATTTTTTACAATTTAGACGGGTAGTGGGAACTTTTCGCCAGTTGGTGGTTATCAGGCTGGAGAAGATATGGTGTTAACTTCAGATGTTGCACGTTTTAAGTACTCTCCTCATTCGGTTCCACTTACACTCTTGTGGGAAGCAATCGATACTGTTGATGATTCAACATCCATTAGCACGCCAGGCCTTTTGCTGAAGCAGCAACTTAGCACGGATACTGGTGACTGGAGATTAAAGTTACCTGATTTCTTTTTGAGAAATTCTTTTATTTCTCCAAATGTAATGATCTGGTGACTGGAGATGAAAGTGGTGTGGAAGCGTTGTGTACTGATCTTTTTGGGTATTGTTCAATTCTATAAATATTTTCACTGCAGTACATAAAAATGTTTATATGCATGTGGTTTCATTTACTGTGATGCTGGTTTTCATTCCAGTTGGCCATAACAATTACTGATTTCTGGAAAAACATTAAGCACAACCTTGACAGGTTAACAATCATCCAGGGCTGTGCTGAATTTACATAAGTTCATATAATTAAACATAATTGATTACAATATCTAAGTTCATATAAATTTCTAACATCATAAGATTGTCAAATCATCATACATAGCATGACATCAAAGATACTGGGCCTGCTATTTCCAATCAACTTTCAGACCAAAACGGCAATCTTCCCCACTAATAGTACCGACGCTGCTGCAACCCAAAGGTTGCGACTTGAATTTGAAACTGCTCTTCATAATCACATCCCCAGATTTAACATCTTCCAAGTATGCTTTAATTAGGAGGGATCCCTTAGCGGGTACGGCCATCATAGATTTTATCAGTTGAATTTTGCCAGCCTCTAAAACATGATTGGGTAAAAAGAGTAATGCCATGTATTTGTATTTACATAAAGTTCGACATTGACATTCAACAAGAAAGTCATCGCCGTAATAAGCAAGAACATATCCCCTAACTTCACGACCGGGAGTGTTCGTTTCAAACTTAACTTCCAAAGCAGCATCTATTGCATCCTTTAATAGGATGTAATGCATATATGTAGATCCATCCTCACCTCCAACAGCAAGAATACCACACGCACCATCTGCTTTTTTGGCCCAAAAATCTGAGAGGTCTATCTCTATCTTGTGATTGCAAAGTTGATACAATGCATTCTCATTCTTAGCAACATAGAGTTCCATACGAATCTCAATAGAGGATGAGAATGAAACTGAATGCCTGAAACGGGGATTGCCGACATATACAAGTCCCGAGTCGGTCATGTTTATGGGATCAGACCATTTATGGTTGAATAAAGGAACATGCGCAAAGTCTGGCTCAAAAAAGTGAGACTCCCCATCCGATACCAACGCGTACTTGTCTGCTACTGAAATGAGCCCAAAAAGCTTGCCATTTTTATCCGACCCGAAATGTGTTGTAGTACGGTTAGAAAATGAGAAGAGCTCAAACCGGGAATTTCTTGGAGGATTCCTGATGAAAATCAAAACCAATTAAAAACACAAAAGTTGCAACTATAGATAATATTGTGTTGAACAGTAGACAAAAATTCTAGTTGTATGGCACTAGTGGGGTGGCTTGGATCAAAGTGAGGAATGGGAATAACAAAGGCAAAGGGAATATAATGAAATAAAATGAGCATTGCATTGCATTAAATCTTGCATGGTCCAGGTTAATTTATGTACAACCATAAACATAAAAAAAAAAAAAAACTAACATCCAACAACACCAATTTGTAGTAAAATTAACATCAAGCCACATCAAATTTAACATAAAACATTTACAGACGTTGAATGGCAAGTGGCAACAACTAACAACAAAATTTTGCATTTCTGTTTTCTTCAAAATCCTTATATTCATTTATTAAATCACTTTAAAGTATATGTAGACTTCATTTGATATTTTATGGACTACTTTATAACCCAATTATCCAAGAAGGTATAAAAATGAAATTTGAGGAAATATCAAGTACATGACGAAGCAATCTCATATATGGTATTCTGTAAAAAAGATACGAAGTAACAAATGTAATGTTTAATTTGAGGAATATTAAACAAAATTAATATAGTTAAAAGCAAAAATATTGGTAGCTGCAAACGTGGGTATGCATGCAGTTGGGGAAGCAAGCATTAATTGATTTCCATTCCCCTCAATTTGTGGAGGAATGAAGCATTACCCACTACTAGGTAATGGAGGATTGCATTCCCTTTAACCAACCCTCATTATTCGTAATCTTACCGATTTCTAACCCCATATACCCTTCAACCAAGCATGCCCTAAGTTATGCAAAGTCCTTGTCATGTATAGAGTAGACATGAGAAACACTTGCAAGACAGAGACTATAAATGTTGATTAAGAGAGTACCTTGAAAGAACATAATCTCTATTCCCTCACAGATGTAACTGAGAGAAGAAAGTGTACAAAAACCTCACCTTTCTCAACTAATGTATGTTGATTCAATTTTAACTCGATAAAAATCCAGATTTTGACTTAAATTGCATAAAACAAATAGAATTTAGCATAAAAAATATCAATCATTTTCAATATCAAAACTGGTAGTTACCTATCATTTACATCCATTGGTCGTTCTGCAGCAGAAAATGGTAATCTCAATGGCAGAGGGATCACTGATAACTCACCTGCTTTGGGGAGAGTTTGATCCGGAAAGAATGAAGATGTCTACACAAAAATAAAGAAGTTTAAAAGCTGGTTACAAAATGTGGAGGCGTGACTAACTTTATTTTTTTATACTGGTTATGATATAGTGACAGTTTTAGGGTGCGTTTGGTCTGGTTTCCGGAATTACTATGGATATAGGTTTGAATGGAGGACGGAATGAGAATAGGTTGAATAATTCCAATCTAAGTGTTTGGTTTACTTTTTGGATATGGGTTTTATCCAACTGGGCCACCATGAATGCCTCCCAAATTTCAACTCCACAACCAAATTTAAATTATCCATCTCCTTTATAGGAGTAATATAGTTATTCTCTGTAACTTTATTTATAGAGAGTGGAGTTAGTTTATGGGATTCTTGGTTAGGAAATTATTATTTGCTTGAATTCATCGGGAGCTAACCATGAAAAATGATTTCCACGAGAAACATTATGTGAGTTTTTTCAAAAAGATGAAAAACATTTACCATCATAATTGTCGTAATAACTAACACATTCCGTTCTAATTTGTGTGTTGAGGGCATCGTCATTTTTATAAGTAAGAGAGTGGATGATCTTGGAATGAATCTAAATCAGCCTTCTCTAAGAGGTATGGAGTATGCCATATATCAAGGTTTCAATTCCAGATTTAAAACCCATAGACCTCAACCAAACATGTGTATTCATATCTATTGTCATACCTTTATTCCGATTCCCTCGTACCAAACACACCCTTAATGTTATCTTATACTGGTTATGAACTGATTCAATAAGTTTAAAAATGGCTATGAACTGATCCAATAATATGAACAAAAGATAGTCCCGCATAACAAAATCCAAGGAAAAAAAACCCGATCCGAAAACCCAAATTAGAAAAATCTATTAGATAATGCATACCGGAGTGATCCCCAGAAGATGAAAGCATTTTTCGATTACAGCTGCCGTTGCCTCACACAGCAATAACGTGTTTGTCTCCGTAACAGACCCAACCTGCCAAAACTTTCAAAATTACACTAAATCGTGACAAAAATTGTCACATACACCTTTTTAAAATCAAATAATTTTTATAGAAGTTGACTTTAATTTTGAGAGAATCAGAAATCAAATTCAATAATGTATGAGAAAAAGCCTATGTAAGTTATACCTTGCACACATAGGAATAGTAGCCGTTAAATTTCTTACACAAGTCGTAAAGGTATTCACACAAGATGTGTGGCAAGACAGATAAACACGACTCTTCGAGAGCCTGGAAAATAAAGTTGAGTATTAATACAATAATATAAGTTACATAATCATATTAACAAAATTAGGAAAATTTACAAAAATCAAGCTTTTTGCTTCAGTGCAAGTGAAGTAGTGTTGGATGTTCACCCCAAATGTTCGTGCCCAGTTAGAAACCGAACTAGATTTTTAATTGGTATACAATCTGATTATTTGTTTCATTATTCTCAAGTTTTCCTTAGCCTATTACGCTTCACATCGTGTTGTATTATTGTCTTACCTCAGTAAACTCGAGTAAATGAAATCCCAACATACGCTCTTCACCTTTCTCCCATCCTTCATCTTTCCCCAATATTAGCTCTGTAGCCTGTTGCAAAAATATAGATATATAGGTCCAAAATGAGAAAGTTGTAACAACATAACATTGATACCAAAAAGAGAATCTTACCTTCTGTAACTCATTGATGTCTTCACGAGTATCAACGGTAATTCTACGAATTTTTGCTTGTGTATAGAGTAGATACAAGAAAGTATTTCCCTGTTTGTCAATGAATTCGAGCAAATCATAAGAATAAATATACACTAGCATAACATGAGAATACAATATACAATAGTAATGGAAGAATATCTTAGAATACCTCTTCTTTATGCATCTCATCATTGATATTGAATTTAAAGTCAGTCAATCTATGAGTTTTTAAGAATGCATACCTGTTAAGAACACAAAACCCAAAGCATTGGATATGAATAAGTAACTTGACCTAAAAGTAGGTTATCTCGTTTTATGAAACAAAAGAAATAGCCGGTGTAGACCTTGTTAAATTAAATATATAAAATTTTCGAAATAAAAAACTTGACTAGAGCAAGTTTATAGGATATTAACATTTACCACTCTACTTGTAATAACATTAGGGTAAAAAATATGATAAAAGGATGAGAATCTTACGTGAAAACACAATCTAAAACTGCTTCAGTAGTATACCCAAGCAACTTAGCATCCTCGCCTAATAAAAAAATGTGAAATTTAGCCATTTTAAAATCGATCCCATTATAATATTAATGGGTTAAGAAATAATATAACTTTAACTAAAAACGAAGTAGGTCAAACGTGTTGGAAGCTAGATTTGTTTATCTCGTGTACCTTGTTCCACCGCCACACGAATTTTAGCTTTGTCTACCAACTTATATTCCAGTTCAGTAGTGCAACTTCCATATCCTGCATAGCTTGTTCTAGCGGGTTTGTGCCTATTACTTGTGACACTCTCTTCGAGTTTAGCAGCCTGGAAATAGAATTAGTATTCAATTTCTCATCTTTTTGAACACGTGATCAGTTAAGTTATGCTGCTGAGTAACAGTTACTTACGGTGAAACACATTTCAACATAGTCTTGTTTCCAAGCAGGAGTCACATATACTATCCAATCTGCTCTTTGCAGTCCATACCTACATATGACAGAAGATTTGAAAGCCAATGTTTAGAATACCGGAAAAACAAATCTATTACTAGCCAATAGTTATAGATGTTTAAACTTAGCAAGTAGAGTACCACAAAGCTAAGACATCTTTATAAGCATTGTCGAAATCTCTCTGAGTCTTGTCTTGTCTTTCTTCCGTCGAAAACCATCTATTCAACACTTTTTGAGCCCTGTCCCTCTGAAATAAATGAAATTATAAATTCAGAAAGTGCAAAATATGCCTATTTTATATCAAATATGGGGAAAATGTAATTTTTTTTTCATATAATATATATAGATGCAAATATAAAATGATTTAATATAACAAAGATTTAAACAGCTAGATCAGGATATGTACTTTAGAACGCGTGGACGAGATAGTAGGGTGACCAATAGACACATCAACTTTAGAATACTTGAGAATACTCATTAGCGTGTATCCTATAGCGCGTCGGCGAAGCAAATCCACATGCATTTCCTCATCCAATGAGGGATAGTCTATAATTACCCTTTCCACAGGAAGTTTTGGTGCCCATGTGTCTATACCATCCTTTAGCATCTTATGAACACTCTGCAAGGAAACAAGAATCTAAGTAAAAAATGTATCTATACTATATATTAAAAGAATGTTTTGGCTGACATCATCAATACTTGAATTGTGTCATTTGATTGGGCAATTACAAATGTATACTGAAATTGGGTGATTTAATAGGACATTAGGAAACATTTATGATGTCATGGTTTGTATTTTGAATTTCTTTATTACAGCCAATACACTTTCAAATACGTATATTATACTCTGCACTTCTGCAGCCAATCTTGAGATTCAAAAAATTCTGAAATGCAATCCTTGTAATATAAAACACACTTTCACATTTTGGCTCATTTCATTTGTTAAATGTGAGGTGCTATATTTTACACGCCCAATTACTTTAAATTTGAAATAGTTTTGCTTAAAATATGCCATCTCTATTTTATTTCATCTTCAGTCCTTTGTATTCGGTATGAACTTATCCAGAGAGGTTTTTGGTTCATTGTTGATTATATGATGTTATTGGTGTGTTGTCTATATATACCCAAAAGCACTCCTCTTGTCCCCTACTTTTCTTGATGTTTTATGACATTATCACAGTAATTACCAAAAGTATTTATTGCTCATCTTTTTTTTTCTTTCTTTTTTTCTATTCACAGGAAAAAGTAATTAAAGTTTGGTACTCAAATTTCTTCGTAAGCATCATTTTCATCTCTATTTTCAGGTCTGAACCATTGTGTAATAGATTTCTTACCGGTTTCAAATAAACATTTACTCATGTTTTTTCCTTTAAGCAAATGGTGTTTATTAGGTGCGGGGGTAAGAGATTTAGGCTATCCATATGTATAAACATTCTGAAAATGAATTTCTGTATTATGGTTCATTTGGTCACCCAAAGGACAAAGAGCAAGTGTGTGTATATACGATGAAGGACCCTCAAAACCTCTTCAAGTGAGCACTAATCCATAATCAATCAACATCTTCTTTCAATAGCTTGTTTCATATTAATGTTTATTTTAGACCATCTATTTATTAGAAGATATTATTAGCCATTTTTGCTACAAAAGAGGGTCTTACAAAATTTGAGGATTTTTGAAGGATATTGCATCCGTAAGTTAGAGCTTTTGCACTTAACTCATAGCTAACTTACTTAATTAAGCTGTCAATATTTAGTTGTCGTTTAATTTTCTGGTTGCTGTAAAGTAGTTGCATTGTTTGATCATAGTTTGCTTCTTGGCTCTCTATAGGGCTATTGCATTCATTTTCTCTTTTGCTATTTAGATTACAAATTTTGACAGCTTTTTTATTTTAGTTTTCAGAAAGTTTTTTTCATCGCTCATGTATTACACAGGTTATTAACTAGTTGTATGTTATAAAAGAGTTGGAGAAGAAAAGAATAAAAATACCTTAGCAATCCATTTCCCTGATAACTTTATAGTTACAAAACCGATATCATTTATGAAGGGTGTTCCTTCTATCATGTCAGATTCCGGAAACATTTCCACGATTTTCTATAATAATAAAAGAAACAAATAATTACAATTGATAAAAAAAA
>LBNU01030652.1:0-12188 GCA_014162995.1 Artemisia annua | reverse complement strand
TATACCAATTCTATACTCTTGACTTGATATTAAAATTCCTAGACATTTTATTACATTTGATTACTTGTTCTATTCTAAACCACTAAAAAAAGAGACAAATGGACATATTCATAAAAAATTTAAATATAATATATAAATAAATAAAGAGAATAAAATAGAAAAGATAATACAAATCGATGTCAATTTTGACCAATTCCTAATAACTTAACTAATAAACGGAAATTAAAACACACTAGAAGTACTACAATTAAAACACACAAGTAGACTACGAATTAGTTAAACGAGTCGTCCGAGACCCAGCCCTCGTCACTCGAGGCACTCGAATCATCATCACTAGTTGACACACGGGGCAATCCATGTGCGATTCGATATGCACAACGAGCTTCTCTCCGAGCCCGTTTAGCTAACCAGTACTCATCATGAGCTCTTCTCTCCTCTTCTTCCTCAGCTGAAGCCTCAACAACTCTTGCATGTCTTGGGCGTACAGTTCATCATCAGTCAATGCCCGTGGTGGTGGATTGTTTGGTGGTGGATTGTTTGGTTGTTGGTTTTGTGGAGGTGGATTGTATAAAGATGGAAACAGAACTTCAGGTGGAGTGTTTTGTGGTGGAGTGTCGTACTGGAAAAAGGGAAACAAATCTTGCGGTGGATTGTTGGCTTGTTGATTGTCGTGTGGGAACACGGGGAAGAGTTCTTCGGGAGGGGTGTTGTAAACTGAACCGTTATCTGGTGAATTGTTATTAGCCATTGGTTTGAGAGATGAAACTTGTGATTTGTGTATGAGTAATGTGTGATTTGTGTGTGTTTTTGGAAGAACTGGGCAGGGTTATTTATAAGGCACTTTGAATACATTCAAATTCAGGCATGACCTGCCCGTTTATAGAACATTTCCCGAGTCAACGACTCTTTTTATATTCAAACAACGTTAATATTTTATAAAGTATAGATATTAATATGACTGGATATATCATTCACGTAGTCCATTAGTTGTTCAGGTTTATCGACCATTTCGTATAGTTCGGGTTCCAGGTACGTTAAGATCTTTAAGGGCCTAACGTACCCTACCGTCTCGTGTACCAAAGGGTCCATAAGTCCAAATAACCATAGCCGCAAATCCAATACGTCCAATACAAGTTCACAAGTCATAATCACAAATCTCAAGTGCGGATTCCAATCCGTTATCCAAATTAAAGTAACTTTAACAATTTACATTTTAAATTTCATAGTTATTATTCCGTATTAATATTTACCGTTTAACCGTTTAAAACTATGAAGCTCAATGATCTTTACAGAAAATTCGGCTAATCCCATAAACCATAACCAAAATACATTTCGCATCACACTTCGTCTACCCAAATCACAACCAAATCCAAATACCAAGCAACCAATGTTACCAAAACAATAACAACAACAATATTTAACCTCCCACCACCACCACCATGGCTCGGTGGTGGTGGCGAGGGGCTGCCGAGACCTCCACAAACCAAACGGACCTCAAATTCACTCAAACAACCAAAATATATACTCCCATTCGTCACCCAAACTCGACCACAACATCAAATAAGCAAAACCCTCACCGAGTGCAAAGGCGCGCCTTTTTGGTAAGGCGTGGCGCCATTTTTAGAAGCATTTAAGGGATTTATGGATTTAGGCTTGAATTTCAAGTATTTGGGTTATTTCTTTATTGGGCCTCGTAATTTCAAAACTTAATTCCTACTTGGGCCTCGTATTTGGGCCTGGCTATTTGGGATTTGGACTTTAGTATTTGAAATTGCTCTTATAAAATGATATAAAATTATAAATACATAAATTTATAAATATTTTGTTGCCGCCTTAAGCACGCCTTAAGAAATGCCACGGCTTCGCAAAGACGCGTAAAGATTGAGGCGTGGCTGTGCCGCCACACCACGCCTCACGCCTTTTAGAACATTGCTAGTAGTACACTTTTGATCAAAAATAGCTTTCTTATCTATACTATTAGAGTGCTAGGTACCATGGGCTGGTGGAGTCGCGCCATGGTACCAGCCAAGAAATGATGATGGCGCACCACGCCGTGGCTGGCGCCATGGGCTGTTGCGCCGTGGTGACCAGCCAGCGCGGTGGTGTTTTCCTTTTTTTTTTTTCCTTTTATTTATTTTTTATTTTTTATTTTTTTTTTCTTTTTAGTAAATACTACTTAGATGTGTTTAACATGTTTTTGGTAAAAGGAAATACATTAGAACATACGGGATAGTGCAAATACGATCACAACATTATGATTACAACATTAACTAATAAACGGAAATTAAAACACACTAGAAGTACTACAATTAAAACACACAAGTAGACTACGAATTAGTTAAACGAGTCGTCCGAGACCCAGCCCTCGTCACTCGAGGCACTCGAATCATCATCACTAGTTGACACACGGGGCAATCCATGTGCGATTCGATATGCACAACGAGCTTCTCTCCGAGCCCGTTTAGCTAACCAGTACTCATCATGAGCTCTTCTGGCTCTCCTCTTCTTCCTCAAGACTGAAGCCTCAAGCAACTCTTGATGGTCGGATTGGGCGTACAATTTCATCATCAGTCAATGGCCGTAGTGGTTGATTGTGGTGGTGATTGTTTGGTTGTTCGGTTTTGTGGAGGTGCGATTGTATAAAGATGGGGAAACAGAACTTCAGGTGTGAGTGTTTGTGTGGTGGGAGGTGTCGTACTGGAAAAAGGAAAAAATCTTGCGGTGGATTGTTGGCTTGTTGACTGTCGTGTGGGAACACGGGGAAGAGTTCTTCGGGAGGGGTGTTGTAAACTGAACCGTTATCTGGTGAATTGTTATTAGCCATTGGTTTGAGAGATGAAACTTGTGATTTGTGTATGAGTAATGTGTGATTTGTGTGTGTTTTTGGAAGAACTGGGCAGGGTTATTTATAAGGCACTTTGAATACATTCAAATTCAAAATTTAGCCCGCTCATGAATTTGAATTTGAATTCAAACGTTTAGCCCGCCCATTTTTGAATTTGAATTTAAAATGTAATAATTCCACACGTTTTGTACTGCACNAAAAAAAAAAAGGCCGACGGCACCAGAATTTCTGGTGCCAACGGATACGGCCAGAATGTGGTGCCGTCAGATTTCTGGTGCCATAGAGATTTTTGCTGACGTGGCAGTAACTTTTGGCCCATGGCACCAAGGTTACCGATGCCCTTAAAAACCAAACACATACATATACTACCAAACATATAGACACATATGATATATGTAAAGATGGGCCCACACCAGAAAATTTGAAAAATATAATATAGTAGCTGTTATAAAATAAATCCTAGGCGCTACATTACAACAACAACACACATTTTGACCTTGAATCCGAATATTTAGCATATGATTTCAACCATTAATCAAATCATATATCCCAACAAAATCTTTGTCTCCCAACAGATTTTTAAGGTTTCCACCTTCAAATGGTTTAAATCTTCTGCAATCTTCCTCCAACAACCGTCTCGGCGTCTCGCCCATTGATTCATTCATAATGAATAAGCATAACAAGATATCATCATCAATGGATGAAATAATGGAGGATGTTGTTGGTGATCATGTGGAGAATGATGACATTATTGATATTGATATTGATTTTGAATATGAGTTTGATGCTTGTCAGTTCTATGATTTTACTAGAGGTGAAACATTGTCTGAATCTCGTCAGGCTGAGGATTGGTTTCGCTCTGCCAATGAATATCCGCCTTCTCGTAAGCGTTTTCTTTTGTTTTTTTCCGGACTGCTGTTAGTTTTGCGGATTGTTGTTTTAGATATGATTTTTGATGGTTTGTTTATAAATTGTGAGCTATTAAAATTTGTTATTATTAAGTCCATACCGCGTTGGTACCCATGTAGCATATTGCGGAGGTCACGTCATGAGAGAGGGGCAAACTTTGATAATTTTTAAGAACCGTGCTACGAATCATTTTGCTAAGTGTTCAAATTACAAAAATAGCCATACATTTTAGAAACTTTGCATTACAAATTCTTTTGCAAGGGGGTTGGATGCGTAAACATGGTGTTATGTGATTTACCTATCTCATGTTTTCTGCTGGTACGGGCCATTGGCGGGTCCTTTTAGTATTATTATTTTCATTAAAATGCCAAAAAATTACTAAATATTTTAAATTTTTTATAGTATATAGTTTTGGTAAAAATGTTTGTATCTTTGTTTGAAAAAGTAGAGAAAGTTATGTCATTCAAAGCAACGTTAATATTTGTTTGAATTGTTTCATTTATGGTTGTGGCTAAATTCTGATGAGCTAATGCTGGAGTCGAAAACTAGTACGTTTTACCTTTTTACAATCAGTTTTCTCGCCGAATGGAGGCATAAAGCTGTTACTTAGACTATGAATGAGAGGAGATAAGATCTAAACTAGGCGAGTGAATTTGTTCTTATTATCAGGGGTTTCCTGCGCGTTAATTTGTCAAATCTCTATTTTAGGTTTAAGACATTTACTATGATAGGTCAAAAGGTTTTTTAGGATTGAAATGGTTTGTAAATCGAGCCCCTGGAGTGGAATGAGGATTATAATGACATGGAATGAAAAAGGTTCAACTTTATGAACCATTAGAAAGTTTATTATGAAAATAGGGTTGTTAATATGGTATGACATTGCAACTTTATGTACCTTATAGAAAGGTCACGCATTGGATGCTTTTAGGACGGATTCTAATGAAATCAATGATTTTCAGTGTTGTTAGCGTATAGCTGTACTTGTTGTCTAAAGATTTTAGCATTATTTTGCGTCTTTGATTATCATCCAGCTGACCCTCACTCCTTGTGGTTATGCTATATGCTAATATATTTTTATCCCGATGTTTCCAGCCTTTATTGCGAAGTTAAAGATGATGAAAGCAGCCAAAGCCAACAAGAAAGCTCACAAAAAAACAGAAGCGGATAAAAAATCTAGTACGTCCAGCGTTTCAGATGGTGACGCTGACCATAAAGCTGCCTCAAGAGAAGTGAAAATCAAAGGTATGTATCGCTCCCTGCATGTTCTTAGATAAAACTTAAGTGTCTTATTTGCTAACGTTATGTATGAACTTTTCCCACATTCCACCAAAAAATGATTCTGCGACTTTAGTACATATAGGATTCATAACTTTGATATCTAATGTTAAAAAAAGGTTTATCAGGGAGAGAGAACTTTATTGGCAATAGCCGTCATCCATGGATTTACTAGTTTGTGTATATTATTTCGTCTAAGTAGGCTTGTAGTTTGAACATTCATTTTCTTACTTAAGTTCAAGCATGCATCCAGTTGTCTTGAAACTTTCAAGCTTAAGCTATCTCATTTCAGTTGCCTTAGTTTACATTTATAATTAATGATTCGGGTTTTCAGCATTCAAGTTTGATCATATTTTGTATTTTGTTTCGATTAAATCCTTGTTCAACTGATTCAGGTGTGAAGCATCAAAATCGTATTTCTCAAGATAATGTGAAAGCCAAGTCAAAGTCGACAGTCAACTTATCTAAACCAAGTGGTTCATTTATGAAACCTACTGCTAGTCATTTGGCCAAGCAAAATAAAGAGTGTGATATGCATTCTGGCGGTTGTGGAAGGTGTTAGTAATCTCCTTGATCCTAATCTTGTAAAGTTTTCATGTGCCTTCTGCTCCAATTTTGTGATCCTATCTTTATTCCTTCCACTTTCCTTCATTTTTTCTATCTGTCAACTTGTAGGTTGCAGAAGCCGTTAGCTAGTTTAGATGATAAGCTAAGATCTCCTATAATATGTCAAAGCCAAGCCACCAAAAGACAGAAGCTAGACATTGGTTATTTGCGTAAGGTGCACAAAAGTTCAAGTTTTCACATCTTTAAAATTCGGCAGCTTTAACCTGCAAATTTTGAATAGTTCCAGGATCCTAATTTTCTTGATCATGTAATCAGGTTGCACAATTGAAGCATCGGGCTTCATATTTGCACAAGGTTACCAAAAAGGTAAAATACATGACTGTAGAAAAATAACATTAACCTCCTTTTTTCACTACTTATTATTACTTCTTGTAGTCAAACAAAAAATAAGCATAAGCAGGTAAACTGTTTGTTTTCACAGGCTGCGCATTTGGAAGGCATCTTAAATTCTAAAGTTAAAACTACTATTCCCCAAAAACCTGCGTTGGTAACAGAAGAGAGAGCTATAAGGCGTAGGTAACTATTTTTCAGCATTTATGCTACTTGTATTGTATTATATTCTGGAAAATAGCCATTTTTCTTGACATACTTCTGTTTCTTGACGTTTAGGTCCCAGAACAAATCTGAATCCGTTCAACAACCAAAAGCAAATACTAATGCTTATGGAGCACAGCCGTTGAACAAAAAAGTCGGTACTTGCTATCAATTAGTGTCATTCTTAAATCGTAATTTCACCTGTATTCTATATTTACCAAAATCTTATGTATGGCAGATTCTTGATGCTCCAAAATTTCTCGCACATAAGAAGAGCATGACTCATTTAACTGGGCTTCAAGTAAGTTTTCATTTTCCAGTATTTAGCGAGTGGCACGTATCACTTTCGTATCCAGTTTAAAGGTTATCATATATTAAATGATTACTTAAGAAGTCATGACGCTTTGTACAACAGGATTTTCGCATGCAGACAAGTGACAGGGCAATGCAAGTTCAATCTGCTAATGTATGTAATCAAGTTAGCTTGGTTTTGCCTTGAAATTATTATATCTCTTACCATTTTCTTTTTTGCCAACATTAACAAACACGTTTTTTGCTTCTAGGTACTTCATAAACAGAACTCCGCTCCTCTAATGAGTCAAGATATCCGCAAGAGGTTAGAACCTTTTAATTTTGGACATTTTATTATGGGTGCATTTGTTTTACATCAC
Organism: Artemisia annua; assembly: GCA_014162995.1. Classification (NCBI taxonomy): domain Eukaryota; kingdom Viridiplantae; phylum Streptophyta; class Magnoliopsida; order Asterales; family Asteraceae; genus Artemisia; species Artemisia annua. The sequence goes on along the minus strand of LBNU01030652.1, from coordinate 5,327 downwards.
ACTTCATGCAACATGTTAACGTTGACAACTGTTGACTCCAATCGAGTTTCAAATTTTCAATCATTTATGCGATATCTGATTTCTTACTTTGAGTCGGTTATGCAATGCAGCAAAAACTCTGGGAATGCTGGAAAGAAGGATATATGCAGATCACCAAATAATTTAAAAACTTGCACTACATATAAGGTGGAGAGTCTGGAGACAACTTCACAAATTTATTTTCTTAGTTACGGTATCTAATGTTCTTCTAAGCCATTCAGATTATGGCGCAGGTACACCCAATAACAGACAGCGGATATGTTTTAAATGCAAAAAGCGATTCTCATCTACCTCCAATAGAATTATTTAAGAAGGTGAAGGCTAATACTTTGAACACTACAAATTAGAATGTGAATTGCCTTTATGGAGAATCATAACTCTTTATATAATGTGTCCAGCTGTCTTTGAAATCTGAATCCGAGAAAAAAGACATATCGTCATCAAGACAACCCCGTCTAATTAAGGTTAGTATCATGTAACCTCTTGCTAATATACGTAAGTAGTTAATAAGATACAGTATTCTGCATTTCATATAATTAAATTATATTGTTAACGCTCTTATTTGTGTTTAGGGGCTGAAGGAAAATGTGCCTCAATCTTTTCAGCCGGATTTTAGGGTATAGTTTCTAAGCATACTTGTGCCATCGCTTCCATAGGTTCGATCCTAACTAGAGGTGGCAATTTCAAACCCATTTACTTGTATATGGGTCGATCCGAGCTGTCTTTAATCTCTACGGGTCAAACGGGCCAACAAATTAGCTATTTCTTAAAAGCTGACATCTGAAAAGTTACTGAAATGATATAAATTTTGTAACTGTATTTGATACACTAAATTTTAAAGTTCGAACAAAAAGTGCTTCCGGTCAACCCAGGTTAACCTGAATCGTTTTTACCACAACGTACCTTTTGGGTGGAGCCCCTTTTGATCCAAAACACAACCTGCCCATTTTGTCACCTCTAGGCGCAAATTTAAAAAAAACAGACACTCCTTATGCATTTTATGTTTGAGTACAGAGATGTGCCGGCAAGCCAAATCATTGTGGAACCGACAGGAGGTTCGCTGAAGTTAAAATATAACTCGGCATTAACAGGTACCAATAGTTAATATCTAGAATGTCATTGGAAATCATTAAACACGTAGCGTGCAAGTTTAAAGTTTTACATACATGGAACATGTCACTACATTTATGGTAATTGATTATAGAGTAGGGAAAGTTTTAAGCAACTTGCTTTTTTAGTCTTATGGAGCTATGGTTCATCCAGAAAACCAGGGTTGAAAACTTTTCTCCCGTCGTTTAATCAACACGCAATGTTAATGAATTAATTGAATTCCCTGTGATGGGATGAGTCGTATGTGAATGATCCCGTTACATGCCGCCTATGATGACTTCAAGTCATTCATTATGATACTAGAGGTGGCAAAGGGGCAGGTTTATAACATGCCAAACAGAATAAATTGTTGTACGGGTTCAAAATCGATATGATTACAAATTAAGTTTCTTAAAAGTTTACCAATGATTTTTTCTAAGAACACCCTGATTTCTAACTAGATCATATTATCTCAACAACATTCTGATTTAAAGTAAACATTCTGCAACTTTTGACCCATTTGACCCATTATCAAAACTGCCACCTCAAGCTTTGGTTGATTTAACAATTCAATGCTTCTATGACACAGAAACGTGGATGTTCGTGGAATTTACAAGTTGCAACAAAGGTCGTTTGAAGATTTATTCTGGGATATAGAAAGACATGCAATGTGCAGATATTATTTTGTATTTCCACTTCCACCTTTAGAGAAAAAAAGGATACTAATGTATACTACTCATACAACGGAAGCTCTGACATCAGCTCATTGTCATGTATAGAAAAGTCTATTACCAATATTAAAGGAGATATAGATTATAGATATCAAAAACATATACAATGGGTCGTCCCATCATGCCAACAACGGTTCCAATCTACTTCATCGGTATATCTAATAATGTTGTTTACAATTACTCTACTGTAAAACGTTAACTTATTGAATATCCTATGAAATTATTCAATTGTGGAAAGAGGACAACAGTGTTGAATCTCTTGACAATTTAGTTATGCTGTGTAACAAATCGATGTCTTCTTCAATGAACATGGTGTATGTGTCATATAGATTGGTGCCGAAGGACAGGTTTAGCATTTTTTGGGTGGAAATGATGCAGCCTGTTGGGCGTGGGTTGTTTATTTTATGGTTTGTCGGATGGCACCAGAGAGGTTGTCGCTACAGGGGTATGGGGCAGTGGGGCACATTTTAGGTAACATGACTATCTAGCCGACTAACGTCCAAGAAGTCTACTGCCAAAATTTCTTTTAACAGACTCGGTTCCAAAATGTACCATGAGTCAGCCTTGCAGTTATAGGCTAGTGTTTAGCTAGCGTTTCGTTCTTTTTACCAGTAAGACTTTGTTCAAGAATAGATGGAAGAAATTAAACAGTTTTGGCCCACACTCGATACCGTACCAGTACTCCGCAAGTCCACAGTACAACATGGCTTGTTCAGTATTTACTCTCCTGTTTTACTCTTTTCAAGAGTTAACTATCATCAAGGTCTGCTGTCTGCGCTTCCCTAAGAGTATTCATTCTTATGAACTCTATATATGATACAGTATCATGTGACAATCTGTTCTAATAACTCGGGTTTGTTCAGCCCATCTGCCTAGTTTCATTTTACCTGATACTAAATTACCGATCATCTGAAAACTAAAGTAAGACATAAAATCTTGTTTACCAATCATCCAAATGACGTTTAAACTTAGATAATACCCGTATCTAGTTTAACGGTCTTCATTCCAGAAAAATATCATGCAAAATTCTCATCAGACAAGACTTACCGATCTAAAATACATATATAAATACTGCTTAATTAGAACAGAAACATCATGGAACAATAGGTTTGTTATCCCAAGCCTCTCTAGTTTCAGCTAAATCCGGTGAGTAACGTTTAGCCAATATGTCAACCTGTTCATCAAACAGCTTACTACTATAATCGCCAATATGTTTCACCATCTGGTCCCACCTTTTCCGACAAATATCACCCGTCCTATGTTCGAGAAGACTATCCCAATCCACATCATCAATACAAGCAGCGTCAAGTTCGTAAAGCTTACCAATCATCCTATAGTCATCAGCATCACACCATTTCTTTTCAGCCACTAAAGACGATGTTAACTGTCTATACCACTTTGTGCAGCAAGCTGCATCATTTCTAGTTGATAACTTGTCACTAATTGCGGTCCAAGGAATATTATCTCTCAACATCCCGTGTTGTGATTTCTTTTCACTATTTAACTTCATTTGTAAATCCAAGTTCACGAGATCGTATAAGTTCTGGTACTCTTCTTGACTCCATTTTCCAGATTTTAAGTTCTCGAGCTTTATTCTTCGCCAGACATCCTTAACATGAACCATATATTTGCCCATCTCATCCGCAATTCTTTTCCAATCGTTACCATGCTTTTTATACAGTTCCTTCAAAGTTTTTAACTCTTCTGGTGTAAAACCTGGGGTTTCGGCTCTTTCAAACAAAACGTGAACCCGATGATAGACAGAAGAAATGGGACGATATGGTATGCAAGTCGCGATTTCTTTCCAACATTTTTTCATTCCCGGGTAAGAACGACAGTTCAATACCATCTTTAAACCATCGTCGCCCAAATCATGGGCTGTGATATAATCAAGAACTGCTTCTTTTATTATCTCATCCTCTTCTTGTGTAAATCTTTTACCTCGGATTAGACCATCTCCTTTCGTTGATTGGTTCTCGGGTTCTGTGTCCGGTGATGGGAAGACCTCAACATGACCCGCAAAGCTAACTTTCTTGGATTTGCCTTCTCCTTTAGCTTTAGCTTTCCTCTTATCGTTTTCAACAGACTCGGTAGTCTTGTTTTTGACTTTACTACCTTTGACGTTGGCCTTCTTTTTCTCTTTAGTACCTTTGTTGTCTTCATCATACTGTGTTTCGGGAGTTGATTCCTCAGTCATAATCTCGTTCAATACATTATCTGAAATCTGAACATCTAATTTCTTCTTTTTGTTATCGGACACACTAAACTCCCTAGATAGTTCAGGTCCATCATTTCGGTTATTTTCATTTTCTTCTATCTGTATCTTCTCGGAAAATTTTCTTTTCCTCTTGTTTTTCTTATCCTTCTTACTAACGTCACCATCATTTACCAAATTACCCTTATGACGTCGATCTTCATCTTCAACTCCATCTTCATTTAATTCTAATTTCTTCTTCTTTTTCTCACTACGCTTATGACCTTTTTTCTCCTTCGGAAGACTGCTATCTGTTTCTGCATGACTGTTATCATCATTTCCACCTACATTCTGCAGATCACTGATCTCGCTCTTCTTATTCTTTGACTTATTTTCCATCGTTACAGGGCTAGCATCCGCATATTCCCCTGCCTTGCCCATTTCTTGTGCTTCCACTTCGCCTTTTAATTCGTTGTTCCTGCATGAGACAAAAACAGAAAATCATGTAAACACAACCCTACCATCAAACTTAAAATGCTCAAGAGTCGTACAATCACAAGTAAAGATTTGACGCAGCACACCTCTTCTCTATCTCTACTGTATATAAAGAGAAAACACATTGGGTGTGTTTGGATTGAGGGTTTTGGGAATGGGGAATGGGAATGGAATCGATTAAGGGTGTTTGGTTACTTGATATGGGTTTTAAATGTTGGAATGATACCTCAAAACAAGGGTATTCCCATACCGACCTTACATGGTGGGTTTAGAATTTGATTCCAAATCTATCAACTTTTTTACAGTTAAAAATCAAAACACATCCAATAAACCAAACAATAATATTAGATATGATACCGGCGGCTCACTTTTTCTAAGTAATGAGGAAGAGGACCGAAACATGCCACTGAAAGACTCTACGCCTATACGTATTCCCATTCCATTGTATATCAAATTCATACCCAAACCCATTCCTAATAATAAACCAACCCATTCCTAATAATAAACCAAACGGCAACTTAACTTAAAAACTCTCAAAGTGAGAAACGTAAAATTACTAATCTACCCCTGCTCCCTACTACTTACAACATTATACTTTCCAACCATGACTACTTAAAAGTTAAAAGTTTGACCCAATAAACAATATTCATCCCTTTCATACACAAAAGTACAAAACATTTAACTGCAATTTCGCAGCTATAACTATTTGCCACTTTAGTTTTCCGCGTTGTGTGCGGGTACTCGCCTAGTACATAACAAAGTATCAATGCAGTTGAGAA